>JADGIP010000314.1:0-22567 GCA_016618355.2 Astraeus odoratus | reverse complement strand
CAAAAATTGACTTGCATTAAGGGGGAATCGAACCCCCGGCGGGTCGATGGCAACGACCCAGGTTACCACTACCCCATTAATGCGTTGCTGATGAGGAGCGATATTATCAATCAACACCACAGATAATGATGATTATATAATATAAGCTGCTACCTTTTAGAGTTGGTGGTTGTCAAGGCGCTTGTCATGAAAGGTCTCATCGCATTAATGGGGTAGTGGTAACCTGGGTCGTTGCCATCGACCCGCCGGGGGTTCGATTCCCCCTTAATGCAATGCATGCGATTTTTTTTTTCTTTTGGTGAATATTGCTCACTACCCATAGTCATCACTCACCCCTGTTGGGCATGAGTACTACTGTGGAGCCTTGGAAGACGGTCGCTCGTGCAATACAGAATAGATGCAAGTGTATATTCAGGTCGCACTAGCTAGCAATATATTCATTGAATCTATATCATGTGTAGAACTTCCTATTTGCGTTTGCTCCAAAGAGGTCCGCTCTGATCTCCGGCAACATCTAAACAGTGCCAGGTCACCAAGGAGTTCATTGAGTTACCTACTACATACCTTATCTTCCAGTAGCCTGAGTCGCTCGTCCAACGTGTTGTCGATCGTTATCCGTTTGCTTCCGTTCACGAGCCTGAGACCGCCAGCACTAAAACACACGACGTGGGACGGTTTCGCAGTCATCCCGGAAGAGTACACCAACATACCTGTCATGGCTGAGAAGTGCTTCTACGTCAAACGTGACCTGTCGTCCGCTCATCTCGGTGTACGTATCGGCAGCACCAGCGCCTGCTTGTTTCGCAAGTTCAACATCCTGCTCGCGCACAAGCAGCATGACCTTGGGCTCCAAAAGTTGGAGGTAACCCTGCAAAATGATACCCTCGAGGAATTGCGAATACCGTCCCTGGTCCTCCGCAAACTTCGCAATCTCCGATCGTGAGGTCTCGAAAAGCTCTTGTAATTGCTCCTCCCGACGGTGGAGGATCTTCAATCGCGACTTATTCGTGAGATTGGATTGGGCACTAGTTGGAACGTGCGACTATTCGATATTTGGGCTTGGAGATGATGCAACTAGATACGTACATCTTTTGTGCGGTTTCGATACCTTTGCGCTTCTTTTCGTACTGTGCATCGATGGCCTGTTGCTCCTGTTTCACGAGCTTGGCCTATCCCAGACCAGAGACGGTCATGGATCATTCATGCTGGACGTACATTAAGGAAGCCGTCGCATACCTTCTCGATGGCAAACTCCTCGTCGGCTTTGGCCTTGATCTCGCGCGCCTTCTCCATGGCCTCTTGTTTGATGAAAGCGACCTATGCAGGGGACTCGTTTGTCAGATGTGTGCATGGCAGGGACTTGATGACTACAATACAGACCATCTTGTTCATTTCGCTCAGCACCTCATCGTCATTGAGTGGCCTCGACGCCATGGCGTATACAAAAGTGTGCTTGACTCCCTGTGCTGGCTGCGGTGCACTTCGTTCGGGACACTAGCGCGGACAGAGGGATGCTCCAGTTGCCCAAAGGCGTCGGTGACATTCCGAGAGTCTATTGCCATATTTGGCTCTCGCTCGGCCATTTGAACACGCACGAGTGCCATTACTTGGTCAACATCGGGCAAACAGGTTTCGATGGTTGATTTCCTTGCAGCTTTCCCCAGAGACCCATCCATGGCTCAATGCTTAAATATTCATTCCTGGGCATCCAGGGTCTAAACAGGCTCAACCTAGACTGGGAGTTACTTATTTATGTAAGCACAGGAAAGGCATCCAATGCATGCGGAACGTTTCTGGTTCTCCACCCAAGCAAAAATATGATTGCATTAAGGGGGAATCGAACCCCCGGCGGGTCGATGGCAACGACCCAGGTTACCACTACCCCATTAATGCGACAGCGGACACCTAGCAGCGCACGACATGGCCTCTGACTGCGACCACAACTCATCCGGGCTACTGCCGACAGAATCACCAAGAATTCCAGCATCAGGCCCCACTGGCAGGTTCTCAGCAAATCCACCGGCAGTGCCTTAGATGTGTGGTGTGTGGCCCATAAGCTCCGGTGGAGTGGCGGAACACGTGATTGATCATTAATCATTGCCGGGTAGGCTAACCGCTGGTTTTCCTCGATTTAGATTGTGACTTTTCAGTATAATACCGCGATTCCGCTGCGAATGGCAGCGCCGTTCGGTCACCTGAGTCGTTCTGTACATGTGTAGGTGGCATCCAAGCAAGACCCGGTCTCATACTTTTAAGCACTAGGACGTGAAACGGAGTTCGTGACTGCCTTTAATCTCCCAGTGCCCTCAAACTTCCTCACACGTCTCCCGTCGCTCGTTCTTCGGCACGTGCTGTGCATATTTCTGACTCCGTGCACTCACAGGCGTCGCTCGGAGCGCTGTATTTGCACATAGGCTGTTACGACCGTCATTAGCTTCTTTCAGGAATCGGCATCACGGGGCGGAATAAGTATGGACTCACCGGTTGCTCTACTAGGTGGCCGTGCCTGGGCGGCTGTCCTTCCACTGTTCACCCTCCTCCGGGGCCTTCTTCCCCAGTACATTCAGTTGTGGTTCAAACAGATTTCTTGCCTCCTAGCTGTTTCGACTTGTACGTGGGTAACTCGCCGCACCCCTCCCGGCTTCCCAGCATCGGGAAATGGTCTGTGGTACACTTCTCCAGGTGTTGTATGGGTACAGGATCTACTCCCGATTGGGAACGGGCACCTAGCTGGTATGCGTGTCTTTATTCTATCCATAGCATTGGGTCTGAGGCATACGTCTGTCAGCTATGCTCCCAGGGGGAACGTTCCAGGAGTCAATCCAACTGAATATAGAATCCTTATGGTCTGGCGGACCTTTCCGGAACCCGGTGGGTACTCACGCATATTTTGTAATCGCTATGGCTTCTCTGGAATGTATGGCGAGAGATATACTTGCTGCTTATCAACACCACTAATAGACGTATAACGGAGGAAATGACTTTCCGGATCAGAGGATCCAGCTTGCTGAGGCGATGGGGCGAATCCGAAATGCTATCTTTACTAGCCCGGATGGAACTATTGATAGTATGTCCTTTTACGCTTTATGGATGCAAGTGGGATATAAACCACAAACTCCGATGAAGATATAGCTGAGTTGATGTCACCAGCTGGTGCCTACGGTACGTACTTGCCAGGAGTTTTTTTTAGATCTATTCTGATAGTGGGACATTTCCTCTTCTACCGGCATTGTAAGGCTCATATGCAGGAGCGGGACATATATTAGTGACAATGGATATGCTGGATCCGGTTACTGAATATGCGAGATGGCTGGACCTTGATACGGCAGTCTTGCGTACGGTTTGGTCACAGGCGGGTGCGATGTTTCTACGGTACTTGTACTCCCTTCTGGTCAGGAAAAAGACTAACGGACACTAGGGAGTCGTTCTGTTCCCACCCTTTGCAGGCCTGCGTGCAATACGTCAATACCACAGGCCCTGTTCTTCCGATACTCACCTACGCTTACTCGGTTGCAGCTGAAATGGGACTTCCAGCGCCAAATGTGACCTGTCTGGATAGCTCAACTCTGCGTATCAGGAACTTTGTTTCCAACCCTGGTATGCTTTACGAGATTCTTGCGCGTGTCGAGGCCCCAGATGGAATTGTGTCGTGTCATGCTGTTGCTCAGTCACATCCATCTAATGCTACGATAACAGTGATCGGCGCGTCTGAAGCGTGGATGACGTGGGTGGGTGAAACCGACTACAGCATGACAGCCGGCAGTCCCGCTTTCGACTTTTCTTTCCAAGGACCAGATCCTCACGACAGTCTTATTTCTATATTATCGTCTGCGAGTATCGGAGCAGAGACCTATCGTTCGATGCTTGATGAGCACATTGCGGACTACTCTTCCTTAATGAACAAATTTTCGCTGTCACTTGGCCAGATACCGGATTACAAGATACCCACGGACAAGCTTATTTCCTCATACCAAGTTAATGTTGGCAATCCCTACTTGGAATGGTTACTGTTCAATTATGGAAGATATCTACTAGCTAGTAGCGCAAGAGGCACCTTACCTGCAAACTTGCAAGGCAAGTGGGCGAACGGGTTGTTTAACGCCTGGGGTGCTGGTAAGACTTGAATTACTACCTTGTCCGAAATCTATTGAGACATACTACACCTATGCAGATTATCGTACGCACACTGCTACCTGCATGTGTTGCCCGGCTGAACATGCTGTTAGACTCCAACATTAATATCCAAATGAATTATTGGTTTGCAGAGATGACCAACCTAGATGTCACACAGTCGTTGTTTAATTATTTTGAAGTTCGGTCTCTACTTTTTCGAGGAAGGATCGGGGTTTACATTACTTCCAGGAAACATGGGCACCTCGGGGTGCATACACAGCGAAGGTTTTATACAACATTAATCATGGATGGGTCACACACAATGAGGTAGATCTAATTGTCGTATGAAGCTTACGATGTCTCATGTTTAACCCAGATGAATGTATGTTGTTCTCCCAAGCTTACTGGGGTGATCTCATATCATGATGCGCAGATTTTCGGACATACGGGTATGAAATTATCGGGAAACTCTGCTCAGTGGGCAAACTACCCAGGTACGATTGTTGCTCATCGAAACATCCGGTTGATCTGAATAGCAGTTTGGAATAGAGTCGAATGCGTGGATGGTTCGTGTCTTTCTGCGTGTCATTAGGTGTTACTTGGCCGATTCTTCCTGCAGATGATTCATGTTTGGGATCACTTCGACCATACAAACGATGTTGAATGGTGGAGACGCCAAGGATGGCCGTTGCTCAAAGTAATTTTGATTCGAATGTCATTCTTGATGGACTTATCCTTGGTTAGGGAGTGGCCAATTTCCATCTCGAGAGACTTATCGAGGACCTGTACTTCAACGATTCGACCCTTGTCACCGCACCTTGTAACTCACCGGAACAGAGACCGATTACTTTTGGTATGTTCCACCGCAAGTTAGGGGTGAATTGGGAAGCTTAGCAAGACCAGGATGCGCACACTCTCAGCAAGTCATTTGGCAGCTATTCAATGCTGTCGAGAAAGGTTTCCTTGCTGCTGGTGACGATGACTGGGAATTTCTCGAAGGTATATTTCACAACCTTGTGTGTGCAATGGCTCACTATCTCTCAGCTGTGCGTGCGAAGCGCCAGGAGATGGATATGGGTCTTCGTATCGGAAGGTGGGGCCAGTTACAAGGTTAGCGATAAAATGTTTGAATCACTGCCTCATCACAACTTACCGTACAATAGAGTGGAAGGTTGACATGGACGACCCGGCAGATACCCACCGCCACATGAGCCACCTGATAGGGGTATGATACTTTCCACGGCGACACCGTTATAATATCACTGATCCGTATTGAAAGTTATACCCAGGATATGCCATCGCCTCTTATTCCCCTTCCTTGCAAGGTGGATTAATAGTTGATCGGGCGTTTATGAATTATACCAAGGAGCAGGTTCTTAGGGCTGCTGAGATCAGCCTCATTCATAGAGGTAACGGCACTGGACCAGACGCCAATGCAGGATGGGAGAAGATTTGGAGGGCTGCGGCTTGGGCACAACTCCAGAGGGAGACAGAGTTCTATACAGAGCTGACAGTAAGTCCTTTCCAAATTACAGGAGAGTGTAAGATTAATATCTGTACAAATTTATAGTACGCTATAGAGAAGAATTTCGCAGCTAATCTCTTTTCGCTCTACGACGATTACGGAACGATCATCTTCCAAATCGATGCGAACCTTGGATACCCTGCGGCTGTATTGGTGAGTCTCCAAGTAGTTTTTGTAACCTACCAAGCTCGATAACTGGTCCAAGAATGCGTTGCTGCAAGCACCGGACGTGGCTAGGATGGATATTCCTCTCGAAGTAACCCTCCTTCCAGCTCTACCGCTCAACTGGCCGTCGGGATCGATTGAGGGAGCACGTATTCGCGGTGGCATCACGCTCGACCTAACATGGGAAGACGGGAAACCTAAGACTGCCAAGTTCACTGTCGACAACAATGTCGCTGGTCGGGTAAGGGACATCAATGTAATCTACACTGGTAATGTGGTCGGGCGGTTCAGGAGCAATCCTGGTATCGTCAGGAGTATTGTGTTCTGATGGAATTAAACATAAATAATCAACGACAAGTGTACGAGGATAGCTTACAGGAAGTGTACTGTGATGGTTGGTAAAATATGATAGAAAACTTTTAATTGATATGGCATTAATGGGGTAGTGGTAACCTGGGTCGTTGCCATCGACCCGCCGGGGGTTCGATTCCCCCTTAATGCAGTTTTTTGGGTTTGTTTTTCTTCTTTTCTTTTCTTGGTATTAGGAGCAATTGTCCATATGCAGATCAGTATTGCATCGCACAGCTGTTCACCTTTTAACGTGCACAAGCTTTATCCGACGCGTCTCACTCTCCATAATGCAGAACGTTTTGTTCCAATATGTAAGCTCCGATGACCTGGAGCGGGCTATAAAGATCGAACGCGAATGTAGGGTCTAGGAAACGCTTGCACTGCAGGACAACTGATGGACTAGATATTTGCAAGGCTTTCCTCCAGATGAAGCTGCTACCCTAGATTCTTTCAAGTTGGTGCAATCAGTCTTGCGGTGCAAGCTCCCAGCTCACAATTCTAAGATATCGACAGGTCCAGGCTCCCGATCTTTTTTTGGGAGTGTATCTATCAAACCCTGCAGAGGACCCTGAACTTATCGGCTACGTGTGCTCGACACTTTCTCCATCACAGTCGTTGACGCACGACTCTATGTTCAACCATGTACCAGGCTCATCGTCTGTGTGCGTGCATGCAGTCGCCGTTGTTCCGGCACATCGCAGAAAGGGGATTGCTTCGGCACTACTACGCGAGTATATATCAAGGCTGGACGACGCGGGGGCATATGAGAGGATTCTTCTGATCACACACGAGGAACTCAGAGGCTTCTACGAAGGTGTAGGATTCGAATTCGTCGGCTTGAGTCCTGTCCAACACGGATCGCGACCTTGGTACGAGATGCGCAAGGTCTTGGGACCGAGTACGGTTTTAGCACCGTCTACATTCACAGTGGAGCCCAAAGAACTTCCGCAATCTTTGCCACCTGACGTTTTAGAAGCGCTGCAGCGACCATCGAGGGGGAAATCGACACCCAGAAGCCTCCAGGATTTTGCTGGAGGTGTATTAGACATATCCATTCCCCACGGGGAAGGAGATGGAATCCTGGTGAATAAGTATGACCTCATATGTCCCCGTACTGGATGTGGCAGTGTTATCTTGAAGAGTGGTGTAGGCGAGTGGGTAGAACGTGCCAGTGTCGACGTGAGGATAGTTTATCCTCTATCGTCCATGTGGTAATATCTAGTACACAGATAGACGCACCCGACAGGCCCGTCCATCCGGATCTCATCCCACTCCCAGCGCCGCCCGGTACAGCACACTGGTGGCTGATTACGCCTTCTCCCATGGCATTTGAGAACATCGGCTTCACTCGACTTGTTCCATCGAGTGAACAATCAGGGGGTACGTAGATCGCATCTGAAAATCTACCCCAGGTACTGATTCTCTTTTGGATAAGAGCCAACAATGAAGCTCAAATTGCTCATCTGCGCTGAATGTGACCTGGGTCCCCTCGGCTGGACTGAAGAGGGCAATAAAGAATTTTGGCTCGCGTGTTCCAGGGTAAAATATGCATAACTGATACCTCTAACTCTTTGATGTATAACGCCGAACTGGCTGAGCAGCGATTAAGTGTTTTGTATAGGGTCCATAGGAAATATGATTGGCATTTTCTCAGCAGACCCCTCAGCCTCTTCACAACCTAAGGAGTAACTATGTGTATTGCATAGTGCTCGATCCACTGCAGCGGGCTGCAATAAATATGTTACGACTCGACGATGGTAATAACAACCAAGCAACGGTGGTCCTAGGGCCAGAGCCACATCACGTAACATCAGTGACGTATAGTAACGACTCCAATTTGATGCGTAACATGTATAAAGATGGAAGTACCCCTTTCCGACGGGTCCACGAAACTCCTATGATCTGCTGGTGCTCTCCAAATACTTGCAAGACATCTCTTCCGAACTTTTTCTTCTCCAGCGTCCTGAAAGACCCAGTTTCCTTTTCAGAGTCTGTTTGGTATTAAAGCTGGAGTCCACCATGCTCTCTCAATCCTCAGTCAGCGCGTCGCCGGTTGGTGTGTTACATCGCGGTAAATTCCGGATCTGATGATATAGATTTTTTTTATGTCAAATTTCATTCAAGAGAAATCCAGACAAATTCTGAAGATGCTCGCCAGCACGGCGTTGGAATACTTGGTGGTAGGCTTCTCCACCGATACAAACTCAATAATTCTTACGATAGCGGCAACAGTGTGAAGGCATCTCTCTCGATGATTATTATTACATCACCAGGAAGATTGAGAAGGACAATTATTGTTTCAAAAGATGGAGAAAGTGCGTGTTTCAACTTCAAACTTGATTCATCGAGAATTGCCTTGCTTCAGGATAACGTTTTTACATACCACGCATCATCTGCTACTCGTGGTTTCCACTCCCATTGATGAATTCCTCATAAATCCGTTCCAGTTAAGGTTATGCTCTGTGCGCACTTCCATTCCATACAATGTCATGGAACCTGGCTCCACATATTGAAGTATGTGTGGTCTATGGGGATGTTGTCACAATCATGCCATATGCTAGTCAATATTTTGGCCTGTCCCTTGATATTCCATCCTACCTCATGATATTTCACCCTGATGTTCCACCTGCTGTTCCGTCTGTGTATATATTTCGTTTGTCTTATATTCCATTGCTATGCATTCCTGTGTTCTGCTGTGTTTGCTTCATCATCTATGCTGTATATTCTGGACATCTTGAGCTGCTACTTGTGTCTCTAATACTCTTGGTAATGTTCCAGATATCATCCTAACTGGAACCCAGTGAACTAAGGGTCTGTCTTGTATTCAAGCTCTAGTTACTCTGGCATGTTCCGTAGTTTGAATATCAACCTAGTTCTGGACTCTGAGTGGCCAACTTAGTTATCTGATGGTCTTGTCTATCTATCCCCTATCATACTGGACCTCAGACTCAAGGTAGGCTCTGGAACTTAACAGGTATTCAAATCACTAATGATCATTACATTGTGTCATTTGTTATTGGTTTGCTGGAAGCATGGTCTGTTCAATATGTTTAATGTGTGTAGTAGAATAGGCAGTGCTTGAGAAGGCCAGCTTGATGTGATTCAAGTTGGATCAGACTCTATCACATTCAATCATTTTGGTGGTTTGCGTACTGCATACACGACATATGTAGCATTGGTGAGTCTTATGTGCGCAATACACAATATCGCACACGTAGATCGGCCGGCCGGCAGCGGTGTCATACAAAATAGGAAAAACCGGGCCCGAAAGGCAAAAAAAAGGCAAACTGTTCCTCGGTAAGATGTTCCCCACGGAAACCTTGCAAGGAAGGTGATCTTCGCATCGAGTTATGGTGCTGTCACTGTCTATGCATACTCTTTTAACAGTTCCTCGCACTATGAAGCTACAAATTGCGGGGTAATGCTCTTACACCGGTCCCTGTGTTCAAGCACAAGCCCTATCCTATCTAAAGGAATTGGGTGGAACGCTTGGCAGGATATCCTAGTCTTGCTGTGCATATTGCCAACACCTTTAAGGTGACCCACGCAAGTATAAGTATCAGTATCTCACGCGCTCGCACGGTATAAGACATGAACACTCTACTCCACTTTCGTTGATCCCAGATCTGTCCCCTTAGTTGTCTTCAACATGGTTAATGCAGATCCGCTATGGCAGAACGCTTTGTACTTTGGAAATGCGTTGAGCAACATATTATATGGTAGCACACTCCTTCTCAGATGCTTAGCTTTACTAACACATATTTAAAGGTGTTGAACTCACTCTGTATGTGCAAACATTGCAGGCTTTGTCACGTTCTGCGAAAAACTCGCCGAGTCCCGACCGTCGTCACACCCTAAATGTTCTCAGCTGGTTTAGCACTATAACTGTCTTCCTCGCCACCATTTTCGTGTCGACACAGGTAATCTTTGGAGAGCAAATGTGGATCATCCACTACGATTACCCAGGAGGTATGGGAAAGTATTACACCGATCACTCTTCCGTTTGGTACCAAACACTAGGCCACGGAGCTATGGTGGCACTACAACTGAGCAGCGATGGTTTACTGGTGCTTATCTCCTCTTGCTTCCATTTGGCAAAGTCCTGAGTACCAACAGATTTCCCGCTTCTTTACCGTCTCGGAAACGACGCTCCTGACTAAGTGGATACTCGTCCTGCCTTGTATATTATGGACGGCGACTTTAGGTGGGCAGATCTTGTTTATCTGTGGCACTTCGTTGAAACTCAAGGTATACCAAGCTTCTGGCTTACTCCTCTGTTTTTACTGCGGTGTCTGGCATAGCAATGTGTTTGCTGGAAATGCCGCAGATATCGCGATGGCGTACTACGCACTCGCAATTGCTCTAAACGTCCTCATCACGTTAATATTCTGCGGTCGAATTGTGACTGTTGGATCGTCAGCGGGCGGGAAATTTGGCTCTGACCTGTCACGCAAATTTTACAGCGCAGTAGCGTCAATCATCCAGTTCGTGCTTCTACGTACCACGATCGGCCTCGTGTTTCTCGTTACGTTTGCGCTCGGTAGTGGTGTCTCAGCAGGCTTCCTTTCTTTATATGTGATGATCTCGGTAAAGGATGTTACCTTGCAAGTACCGAGTACCTTCGACTAACTACCCCCAAGTGTGTCTCAACTCAGGTGTTGATCATCCGCGTAACATTGGGACCTGCGGAGTGGGAAGCAGAAACACCTATGAATTCTCCGATGAGTTGGCATGCACCCGCATCGAACACGTTTTCCCCCAGCCGTTCAAGAAAAGACATTGATTTGTGTATCGATACCTCTGAAACTAGCAAAGCCGACCTTGAAGCTCAAAGCATGGAAGCAGCATGATGCTAGGTGTACGCACGACAATATATATTCTTACCCGACCCTTGTATCAATAATACTAGCATACCCTCTTGCACAATCCTGGTTCAGCATGGACAAAGTGGTCCTCAGCTTGCAGTAATGTTTCACCTGGCGACCGAGGAATGTCTCTGAGTATGGCAAGGTTTAAACAATCGCCCAATTCTGTCTTTTCTGTGCTAGTCAGAGTTACTCAAGTATGTGCGGCCATGTGCCAGGGTCGCCTTCGCTTTCGGTATTAATTGCAGTTGAGGTGGGCCTGTGGGGCTGTGAGCTGGCGATCGGAGCCCCAAGTGTAGCCAACATGTAAGTAAGCATCTTCGATCAAGGCCCGTACACTCGTTTCTCTTCAAGCTGGCCAACACTACTTGTTTTGTATTCAGCATACCAGCGCATTCAAGCTATTACTACTTTGTCTACTGTGCACCCACCTAGATGTTGCCCGCACCAGCCGGATTATTTTTTTCCCAAATAGTCAATTTATTTGATGATGATCCCGACCCTACTAGGTATCACAATTCCGGGATAGTAGCCACTGCGGAGGTGCGTCGGTTGAGACCTCCAGCTTTGTGGTCCATAGCCACCGGAAGAACGCACATGGTCCCTTGGCACCTCCTAGCTAATGCTGGAAAGCAGTGCGTCCCTAGCCATTGAATTGAGTCCACGTTTTTCCGTGACAAATACACCACATGGAAACTCCATGGCTGGGTCGCCGACACGGTCACTTTCTCCCGCGTATGGGCCAATATCCAATATACCTGAAATTTGTGTAGGTAAATCCCTAAGTATAAAATGCTCGCTGCAGGTGGTGATGGCACCCAACATCGTGGTCAGCTACTCGCTCTTCTACAATGCGGTTCACCTCACTTGTAACAGTCTCTCCTTGCGATCGCCTCCAATGTCTGTGCCAACCAGTGCGCCTATTGCACCACTGATGGTAATAGTCCGCTTGTACTCGAGGATGAGTGCGCTCTCCCTCACGGCGGGGTGAAATGCCAGTAAGATAAACGCTGCTCAAGGCTTCGTTAAAACTGTATTGACCATTTCACCTCAGCTATACTTTGCATAAACAAGACACAACTGTGGAAGACTTGTGCTGCGAATATAAGGTACGCACGGGTTGCTTCGTTTGTATAAGCACAAACTCGACAATCCCTGGTATAATAGCAAAATGGGCAGCCCAAGAAGAATCAGCCCGCTGAATGCTTCCAGTATGCGGAGGTGTTGGATACTTGCACTCTCCCAACATGTTAAGAGCCCGGTGTCGCTTTGAGAGGTTGGAGTTCTGCGCGATTTTGATGCAGAATGAAGCCAAAGCTCTATTATCCTGCGCAGTATCATTACATTTAGTACCTTAGATTGATTGATATGCAACCAGTTTTAATGCAAATTCGAGTCCGATCGTCCGCGGGTACTATGAGTCCATCTTCATTCTATTCACTGCCGGACGTTCCTACTGGATCAGATATGCGACTCTGCAAGTTCGGTAGAGCTTAATTGATGTAAGGGATTCCAGAATACTCCACTTACAAGTTGGCGAACGTGAGGCCATGGTTCTTCACACCCCTGCAGTTCCTGAGAACGACACTTGCTTCCTCTTCTTTTCTATCTCCGTGATGTAGGCTTTCCGTTGCTGAGTGACCCATTGCTGTATCTGTTCTTGTTTCATATTTTGTGATGTTGCCTTGTACTCGTCTCTCAGCCGCTGCAACGATGCCTCAAATTCTTCATTTTCATTAGCTGTCCTGCGTCCTTGCGGGGGGCGTCCCCTTGGCCCAATGTTCTTGTGCCCCGATTGCACGTCAAGCTCGTTGATATTTGTTGGGTAACTGACGATACTCTGCTTCGTTACGTCATTCTACCTGAGACCTGGGCAAATGGGGTGATAGTATGTTACCCTTGTGCCTAGCGATAATAACGATCCAAGTGTACGTGAGTGACCGGACATTGTACACGTGAGTGTGTATCTATTAGGGTCAATGTCAGTGCGGATCCGGTATGAGTGGAGTTGAATGTGAACCTGTACACTGGCATTGGTCAGTCGGTTTCAGGTCCCAGAGAACGGCAAAGATGTGGTAGGCGGAAGTAAAGCAACGAATGAGGTGATGACGTCTGGGTGGATGGACGGATACCGTTGGGGTGAGCATGACTTGCGAGATATTTGAAGTCCAAGTATAGGGGCAGAGGTACTAGGAGTCAGACCAACGTCATGTGGGCCCCTTTCTCTGACAAACAACTCATGACGACTCGGACTAGCCAAACTGGTAGATACCAAGACCTCTCACCACAAATGACTTCCAGTCGTTCTCTGGGCCAGGCGATAGCAGATAACCAGTTTGTGGCAAACATGATGCATTCATTATTCCACCGAACTGACAGACCCAGAATGACGCATAACCATAAGTACAAATGAACAAGGACATAAACATGAGAAGATGAAGCGTGAAAAGGTGGGTGAAGTAGTGTATGTGGGGGCTACATGATATGGCTACAGAAAATTGTCGGTTACCTTCTTTCAACTGGAACTATGCCGGGTCCTCGTCATTCGTCATTACACGTTCAGTGCTCGAACGCCCCCTCGATTACGTCGGTGTCTCTCTTAGACTGCACACGCGCCTTGACGTCCTTCGCGATACGGGCATTCTCGCGGGCCCATATCGCTCTGACTTCCTCCTCCCGCGGATCCGCGATCTCTGCATGGAGCTCCACGACTCCCAGTCCGCGAAGAATCTCGTCCGTGCGCACAGCATCTGCGATTCGAATATCTTGACCCGCGGCAGCACCCTTGGCCATGGCACCGAATGATGTCGAGCGGCCGAAACCACGACGACCCGATTTAGAAGGCGACCCGATGGACGAACAGGAGGTGGACGAGCTAACAAGTCCAGATGTTTCTAGTATGCCTATCAGGTCGGCGAATTCACTTCGAGAGACGGGGGTAAACACGCCGTGGTCGGCGCGCTCGAGAACGGCAGCGTAGTAGGTATGCAGCTGGGCAAGATCGAGACCGGTAGGTTTGTTTGCGAGCATGGATGAACCTGCGCGCTTGACGGGCGTCTTTGGTGGGGAAGAAAGGGAATAAGATAAGGGCAGAAGAGCTTCCATCCTCTTCACCGCAAGGAGAATAGAAAGCAACACGAGTCTGGCCTGTAGCCCAAGCCCACGCACTTTGGTTGCAATCTCACTGTTCGACGGCGAGGACACAGATGGTATCGAAGAGGAAGCGGTGCTACCGCGAACAGCGTCGTTTGAAGGAAGATATGCTTTGAGAGCTGACAAAACGTGATTAGGGGTGACGGTAGGCACAGGTGCAGCCAGAGGGTTTTCATCAGCAGCGGGGCAGGATGACGATACTGCCATATCGATTGCGCCACGTAGAACACCAAATAACATCCGGACATCACCCGTCTGCGATGCTACCTTCTTCGCCAGCAGGGTCAAGGTAGGTGTAGGAAGGAATTTCTGCGTGTACTTCTTTGCATCTACGTCTTCTGTAGAACCGTGCAATGGTGCAAGACGAGCATTGAGAACATCCAACAACTGCGATGAGGTATATCCTCCAAAGTGCAGTGTGGAAAGTCTGGCTGCCTCATCTCCGAGAAGGTTGGTCGATGCTGTAAGAGTGTGGGTGTTTGCAATGCCGATGATACGCAGGACTGTGCTATATTTTCGGGCAAGGGAGAAAACAGCGGCAAGTGATTGACATGAACTCGCAATGTGATCGAGCTCGTCCAAGACTAGAAGACTATGGATCTATTAGAAGAGTACCGATTAAAGCTAGTGAGATGATTCACCATTTTCTTTTCCTTGATGCTAGCATGTCCTCTAGAAGTGGTTTTCCTTTGGCCTTTCCTTTTCTTGGGCTGGCTTTGATCGATGCCGCAGGTGCAAGAACGTCGCGGAGGTGGTCCCAGAGAGTCTCTGCATTTTGGTAAGCCATACAGTTAACCGATACAATCTCAACATCGTATTCCTCTCCAAGCTCGGCGAGTACAGCATTTACCAGGGCAGTTTTGCCCGTCCCCGGCGTTCCAGAGATGAAAAGAGATGGGTCCGCCGAGTGGTCCCCCCAGGAAGAACATATGAAATTTTTGATGGTCTCTCGCTCAACCAGCCGTCCAGCGATGGTAGAGTTACCATTGCAAGTCGCGCGTAAAAGTGCGCGAGCTCGAGCATGGATTGGAAGGAGAGATGCATGGGGAGTCGGTGGAGGGGTAGACAGAGCCAAGGCGGACAGGGAGGTGGCGGGAGTGATTGGCAGAGTCTGAATACTTGATGTCGATGCATGGCGACCGACAGCTGTAAACACTATTAGACCACAACATTACCAATAATATATGTGGCTGAACTCACTGGAGCGGGTACGTGAAGGAGTGATGATTTCAGTACTGGTACGCCTCAGGGAGGTAGACGGACTGGAAGGGGACGTCGCCGCCGGTTCTGTCCGGAAGGGAGGAACGTTTTCCTTGTTGGAGTCTCCGTCGAGGAGGGAGAGAGAGAGGCGAGCGCGTTTTGCTTTTGGGGTCAGCTCAGGCGTTGGCATGGCCTGTGAGCTGACCGACTCCACGGTGGACACGACAGAGGCAGACCTGCCATCCGTCTGATGCGTGCGCTTGCCGAGCACGGAGCTTTGTGACCTCGTCTGCATTGTGGATGGCAACGGAGGAGAGGGAGAGAAAGGACAAGCGACGTCGACCAGCACGCTCTGGCTGTTGCTTGGACCTCGCCCGACGATGTGGACGTGGTTAAAGAGTGAGACAGTGCAGTCGTGTTAAAGCGGGTATACTCATCCGAACTCCGACAAGTTTCCGATCATACACTCAACGCGACGCGTGCATCACGTGACTTGATCGCGTTGCAGGACACGCGACTTCCCTTTTTCATACTTGTGTTCTCCATACTAGACAGCACTGAAGGATGTCTTCCTCGTACATACTATCTAGAAACTCGGACATCTTACTTGCGGGCGGTGCACTCCTTACAATGAGCGGCGCGCACTGGCACCGCCGTGTCACAGTGATGGATAACGTTACATAGAAGGCAGGTTGCTAGTACTTGCGGGGTTGTCCAGGTAAAAATCAAAGATGCTAGAACGCTTTCCCGGTGGATGTTGGGCGGCGCTGATCCCAGGTTACTGGTTGTAAATATCCTCCCCGAAGTTAAGCAATGAGGAGGGTAATTCGAGCACCTCTACCATGTAGACTCATGGAGCTAGACAATCAGTAAGACAGCACAAGCAACTGCCCGTTGCATGAGGGCCAAAGACTGGCAACCGGAGGTAGCCTTTGTGCGAGGTGATGGGAAGTCACTGGTAGTGGTTCACTAGAGTACAGCGACTCTTTTCCCTTCGAACGTATCCAAGCTACGATGAAGTGACGAGAAAACAGATGGCATTGATAAGCGTACCCAAACGCCCGTGCGTACATAGGCACATACGCCTTATACAAGGCTCGGCACGCTCTATCACCGTGCATTCCTTGGGCTGGTCAGCGGGTATCCAAATCATTTTGCAGGCCTGGAACCGAACTGGAGGTGTTGTACTTTACATATGGGTGTGTTGGAAAAAAAAAAAAAGGCCGGGTTTTGTTGTCCTGGCATGTGAGCTGCCGAGCCTGCGAAATAGGCGACACGTTGGGACCAGGTTGCCCGCTTTTCTGCCAACCTGCCCTTTCCCTCGTCTGTTCCTGCGTTGGTTGTCGGCCGGCAACGCAACAAGTTCAAGTTGTTCACGCTTCAGTTTCTTGTCCGTCACGCTGAGCACGAGCGGATCAATCTGACCTGGAGCGCTTATCGAACCTCTCGCCAACGCTCAACAGCACGCGCATTCATTTTCCCTTTCCCCCCAACCTCTTTTGGTTTCATACCACTCGATACCCCATTTCCCTCAGGTTCTTAGAGTAGGGCCAGTCCACTCGGGACCTTAATAGCGCCAGCATATCCAGACGCCAGTACCATTCCGCCCGACGATGTCCGCTCCGACAGGCTCAGCTTCCTCGTCTTCGATGACCGGCCCAAGCGGCCAGACCCCACATCCCTTGCTCGAGAACAACGAGGAGAAGAACAGCGTCGTCATCAAAGTCGGCATGGTCGGAGATTCACAAATAGGCAAGACGAGTCTCATGGTCAAGTACGTAGAAGGCAGTTTCGACGAGGATTACATCCAAACGTTAGGTCCGTGGCTTTGACCTTCTGTCCTCACATACGCGCACGTGCTCAGCGAGCTCTTTCAGGCGTAAACTTCATGGAGAAAACGATCACCGTGCGGCGGACGACGATCACTTTCTCTATCTGGGACCTCGGAGGGCAGCGCGAGTTCGTGAACATGCTGCCTCTCGTCTGCAACGATGCTGTTGCCATTCTCTTTATGTTTGATCTTTCACGAAAGTCCACGTTGAACTCAGTGAAGGAGTGGTATCGGCAGGCGAGGGGGTTCAACAAGGTCGGTCATTTCACTTTCCCGCATTTCCTATCATTTGCTGTCAGATCGCATGCTGTGGTATATGTATGATGCGAGCGTGCTGCGCCCTAGGCTATGATGGGACCCTTCTTGGCTATTCGTTCTTCAGACGTTGACATTGACGTGGCTGTACAGACTGCGATTCCCTTCTTGATCGGGACCAAGTTCGACACGTTTGCAACTTTTCCACGAGACGAGCAGGAGGAGATCACCAAGCAGGTAAATAAAACGGTCCTTGTGCCGTTCATTTACTGAGCGATCCACTAGGCGAAGCGATTTGCCAAGGCGATGCACGCGTCCCTCATCTTCTGCTCGACATCTGCGTCGATCAACGTTCAAAAGATCTTCAAGATCGTGCTCGCCAAGGCGTTCGACCTGAAATGTGTCATTCCGGAGATTGAAGGCGTTGGAGAACCGCTGCTTATTTATGTGGATGTATAACCATGTGGACAGTGTTCCTTTAGATGTCCGACGAGGAGGGAGATGTAAGATTCATCAAGGTGATGTTGTACGAATTTACGGAATGCTAGTTGACTGAACATCCGCGTGCTGTCGATTATTTGGCTTCAGGGAGTGGTCCAGTTGCTGCCGTCGATGGAATTTCAGGTCTACTCGAGCATCAGCGTTGTTCCGACTTTGACGCGGTGTCACGGATCCCCTTCCTTGAGCATGGACACCATCTTCGGGATAAGTTGATGAGAACTGGCCCCATCTCACTTATGCTCTCATTCTCGGTATATTCATCTATCTTACTGCAGCTCTCCGCATTCGCTCGGCTTTATCTATTTTATCGCACACCGTCCTTTCGGGAACACTATTTTGTGTCGTCTCTCCGCTTTTGCATCACCGTTCTCGCTTTGCAAGCTCGAACTCGTCTGTTCTGAAGCAGTCCCTTATTTCTTTCATTCAAACCAACCACTGTCTTCGCACGGAAATCCAACATATTCACCCTTCCCTCTCCCCCAACCTGCACCCCACCCCACATTCTTTTAAAGCATCTCTTACCGAGAGAAGCACCTTGTATTCTTGCTTTCTATGCTCGATACATTTCCATCCATGACTTAATGCTTCCATATGGTAATCGATTGCTTGAAGTCTATAAGAAAGCGCGTGACACGTCTGGCGAAGTGTAGGGATCTTGCTGCGAGCGAGTCGTACATAGAGTATAAGTAGTCCAGAAAAAAAAAACTAAAAAAAACTAAAACAAACTATGAACATGTTGCTTATTGTTGGCCTCACCTTTGGCTTCAGAGCCTTGCTAGCATATACCAATGCACGGACTGACTACCCATCACTTCCGAGCCTTCTGAACCAGGGGCAGTAGCGTTCATACCCAGTAAGCCAAATATTCATTCCAAGGCGTCATCGAAGTCCGGCTTCGATCCCAAAATGACCTAGAGCCGACCATGCTTGAACACGTGCTAACAATTCCGGAGTAGAGTCGTACATATTGCGAATGATATAATCCTTGAGGTATTGCAACCCCTTGAGATATACGGCCTCAAATGGTTTTCAAATCCACATCGGGGAGTAGTGTCTATGTCAAACCAAAGGCATGCATATCAATCTCCCGAACAAAGTGAAGCAATGAACATACGCACCCCAAAGGCGTAAGAGTTGCTACTCCGATCATTGAGATCTATTGGTCGGCCATCCGGTTGACGAATCCAGAAGTGGAATTCCACTGAATCGAGCGCTACCCAGGTGTGGTCCAGCATCGATACAGGACCGAATGACTTGGTGGTGTCCTTACGATGGGTTTCCATCCATGCACTTTCAGTGATGAGCTTGGATGTTCGTGCGCTGGCGGCAATAAATGATTTGTGTCCAGGTGCAGTATAACATTCCGCCTCCTTGATCACGAACTTTCCGATAAGAATTAAGTCAGGATGGTCATGGATATACTGCTGCAATTTTTCCATGGAATCCTATTTACTTGGAGCCGTTTCCGTCTCCATGACCCACAGCACAGTCCTAGCACTGGAGTACTCCAAGGCGTTCAGGATGAGATCCGGAATTGACAACATACGATCTGTCTCATTGCGGTTGTTGGAATCGAGTATCAAGGGAAAACAGTCGATATACTGTGTGATCGAACTGATCAAGGGGCCCAACATTGAACCCATCGAATCTATGAGGGATCGCTGAATGGTCGTAGGAGCCACGAGTAGCAGACGATGCGTGGCGGGTAAAAACGTTAACCTGAAGCGAGGCCATTGTGGATGGGCTAAGTTCGAAGTTGGAAATACGCACTTCCTCCATATTTTCGAACAATATTCGTCCTTCTCTATCCCCTCGGTAATGTAACAATAATCTAAGAAAGAGATACTATCATACCGTTAGCGTTATTATGAGAATTATTGAATTTTGTATCGATGGCAAGCCTACCTGCAAGTATTGCAATGTTGTGCTGCGGAGCGTCTTCAGAATCTGTCTGCACCTCTCTTAAATGAAGTTTGAGAGAAAAGCCACATCATCAGAGCCAGAACTCACCGCGATGCAATACGCCTTCCAGTGAAGCATTGAGTGTTTGAACGTTGCGAAATACTCGGTGATATTTTGGTAGCGTAGGGATCAGAATGGAGCAGCTTGGAAATCTTGGAAGAGGTGCCAAAGAGGGGCGGGGACCCCTATTGGTTTGCATTTTGTGTCTAGATCTACATGCGTACTAGAATACGGTTGCTGTACACAAGTCTGAATGATGCGAGCAGTATTCTACAGGAAACACACTAGATGAACCATGACGCACACTCATCCGACTTATCCTGGCGCTCACACGGCTTTTGCACCTCCCCAGGCGACCTTCTGCCCACTCGTCCTCGGCGCAGCTTCTCCTTTGGCGCTCTCCCCCTTCGCCTCGCCGCCCTTTCCTTGCGCTTTTGCACCGCCGGAGGGAGGGGTGGACCCTGGTAGCGGCGACGCACGCAGGCCGTCGACCACACGGGCTGCATGCTCCGAGTTGCGGATGAACCATCCACCGTACCTTCTCCCGACCGTCGATTCTGCGATATGAATCATGTTCTATGGACGGATGAACACAGACATGACTCGGTCATCAGGACACACCAAACACGAGACACTCACCTCGTCGATGACAAAGTTCAAGTCGCTGATGGACATCCACTCGCCCGCGAGCAGGCTGCCGTCTGCACTGTTGCCGGCACTTTTCTCGTCCTTGTCGGCGTTTGCAACAGTGCGGACTCGGCCAACGCATCGCCCAGCATTCTTCATGACCATCATCCAGCTCAGCACTTCTTCTTCATCCACACCGGCGTCAAGGAACCCGGTGAGTTTCCGTGTGTCTAATGACGTGTACAGCTTGAGGAGACTGCGAAGGGTAGGGACAGGAGTGAGCGCCAAGTAATGTGCAGAAAGCGCACGGAGGTGGCGCTGGGTTGGGTCTGTCAGTGAGGGGGAGGTGGTGGACGCATTGGGAGCAGACGGGGAACCCGGAGAAGCGGGTGTCGGAGGGTTAATCAAGAGAGCGAGGGCGGTAGGGTCGTCATATGGGGGAGAATTGGCGGTGATGAATTTTGGACAGGCGTAGAGGAATATTTCCTCGAATGTGGGGAGCCCTTCTTCACTCCTGAGGCCATCGGGGGATCGTTCATAGTTAGTCATCTCGAGCAACAGCGGAAATGACACTCACCCTCGACCCATGCGGGACATCTGCTCGCCGTATCTTTCCCTGACGATGTTGATCACATTGTCGTCTAGACGCGTAGGTGCAAGTGTCTGGCATAGCGCAAGCAGCGCATACATGCGGTCTGCCGTTTTGTTGATCTGTCTGGAGTGAATTCTCGCTCTCCGAATGTATTGCATCGGGCACTGACCTGATCGTACTGATAACTCCTCGTGTGATACTGCCTTGCCCTCATCACCCAGTTTAGGCAGCCGGTGAATACCCTTGCAGCGTCCGTGAATCTCCTCAGCATGAGGTAGCACAGCCCAGCGTGATAGGCCGTGCTCACGTGGGCAGCAGTGGGCGCCGTGAAAGGGACTTTCTCGCCAACACACAATCCGAGGCCGGCGTTGTCCATGACCTTGAGTGCAAGGGTGAAATCGCCGAGAAGTACATGCACACGGAGAAGGCCGATGAGGGAGAAGTACCCCAGCTGACGGTACAGGGGCTTCGTCCCGTATTCACCGACGATTTCCCTGCGTTCACTTTGTCAACACGCCAGCCCCCTACCGTGCCATCTGAAAGGCCGACGACTCACTCGATTTCCTCGTCGCTCTTCCCTTCTGCACGTGCCCTCAGCCACTCGTTGACACGGCTTTTTTGGATCAGCGAATAGAGCACGTTCAGCACACTGTAGCTGCTCCATGCCTGCCCTCCGCCCTCCGAGCTGAGCATGGCCAACTCGTCGTCGGACTTGTTCGCTGGTCTGGAGCGGAAGAGCGCAAAGGACTGGAATTGATAAATGAATTCGTCGATGATGTCCCACAACCACTGTGCAGGGAGCGAGAGCGGAACAGGGCCTCCATCGGAATCTGGTGGACATGAGCCCCGTACATGCGAAAGCCAAGGTGGAACGCGACCCACTGAGCAGGTAATTGAACAGCTCACAGCTGTTCTCGTAAGAGTGGAACCGGTCGTCGATGTCGGGCTGCAGGCGTGAGTACACGTGGCGGTAGTACAGCTCGCGATAGAGGATGAGGAATATCTGGTCGTCGTTGACGAGGGGGGCGATGATCTCGGCTTCCGGCCACTCGGTCCTGGCGTAGAACTTCTCGGTGAGGCGGTTCCAGCCGGACTCGTATGCGGCGGTTATGTCGGCGAGGTTGTTGTCGAGCACGGCTTGATGGAAATGTACTATGAACTGTCATTCGAGGAACGCAAAGTTTTTAGTTCACCGACGAGATGATCATCACGAAGTGGCTATGGAGATGGGCCTGATACATGGTGGCAGTGGGAACGACACTCACGCGTTTGACGACGTCGGGGATCTGGGCCAATGCGGTCTGTTGGGCGATCTGGGCTTGGACAGCGAGGAGTGCGCCCTCGTCGACTTGGAGGGTCGGGTCATCATACATATCAGCGCCGGAATAGGACGGTATCGTGAGCGGGATGTCCACATCATTGATGTC
>JADGIP010000313.1:0-22664 GCA_016618355.2 Astraeus odoratus | reverse complement strand
CTGCGAGCTGCTGCCAGGTGCTCCGACTGGATAATGTCGACTGTTGTCGCGAACTCGGGCGCGGATTGTGCGGATCCGGAGTTGCCGCTCATTGGCGTGAAGGTCAGCGGGCCGAACGGCGGAGACTCGGACCGACTCCTTGATCGGCCAAAGAGTCCGCTGTTGGGAGTATCTGTTCCAGATGCTGGCTTACAAGGACGCTGACGGACTTGGGATGCTGCACGAAGGAGGAGATTTGTCGTGCCGAGAGCCTTTGTGGATCCCGAGCGAGCTGAACACACGACGGCGACCTTATATTGGTCGATGTAGGCGCTGTATTCTATGTGGAGATGGGCGGTGTAATTGAGAGGAGAATACGTACGGTATGATATCCCTTGCGATCTGATGAGCAAATTTACCTACGCTGGTTCCACCGAACTTTTGGACGAGCCAGGGAGCATCTGGGTCGATGGTGTTCTGGTGCAGATTTGGGGGGGTGGGGGGACCCGACGCCCCAGAGGATGGTGAAGAGAGGTCGGCTGGATCGGACATGGTGAATGACATGCTCACAGTGAGCTGAACGCCCGCCGATATCAATGGGCGTTTGACGATCATCCTAATACATTCCAAAATGGCGAGGAAAAAAAATTTAAAAAAAATAGGGACCAGGACAGATCAGTGACTCGGTGGGGGCCCTGGAGTGACCCCCGGACACTCCTCGCTATGACGCCAATGGCGCCCTTCTGTATCCGCGGATGTCCCGTCATTGACCTAGCCGTTGCCAGCGCTGAAGATGGCGACGACGACGGTGCGTTCGATGCCACCCGAGATTTGTCCTTGCATCCGACGACTACGTAGAGCCACTGTATTATGATCTGCGTGTCCTTCTGACTTTGGACGGGCGCCAATCTGCGTTCACAGCAGCCAGCTGAGCCCATTAAAGTGTGTCCGTCTCGCGGTGCCTGGCTCCAGTCCCTCTCTGTCACATTGCCACTCTCATTTCTCTATCACCCTCACCATCCCCCTCCCCCCCTCCCCCTTCTCGACTGTCTTCGTGGCCATGCCTCTCCCTTCAAGAAGCCCGCACGATGTGGACCCCCTCGACGAGGTCCTTCGTCCACCCCCAGACGAGACCGAAGAGGATCGTGTTATCAGACTCGCTCAAGAGGCAGAGGCGAAGAGACGCAGTCAGGCAATCGACGATTCTATCAAGGCCGAACGCATACAGCAAAAGAAAAAGTCCGTTGTAAGGCTCCTCCTCCTCGGACAATCTGAATCTGGTGCGTCCTTGCCCTCCACCCTGCCATCCCACAGTCGGTCCGCTTACTTGGCACACAAGGCAAATCAACCACCTTGCGTCGTACGTCCTCGTTTCGTCTCATCCTTGCTCTATCTGACGAGGACTTGGTGACTAGACTTCCAACGTTTATACACACCTTCTGCGTTCCGCGCGGAACGTATTCTCTGGAGGAGCGTTATCCAGCTCAACATTGTTCGCTCCGTACGCACCATCCTCGATGCCATCTCTTCGATACGTCCCCTTCCTCCACCGAGTGACACCCAAAGTCCTGCGGAAGATTCTGATGACGACACCCCGCATGTTCCCCACGAAATTGAACTCCTTAAAATGCGCTTAACCCCTCTCCATCATGTTGAGGCTCTCCTCATCGCCAAACTCATACCAGCTAGTCAGGACGATGCCTGGGCGCCTACCACTGCATCCTCGGCCGGTGGCGCATTAACCTCTCCTTACCATCATTCCCATTACCCTCCTTATCACCACCGTCCTGACCAACGCTACCACCCATCCCAAGAAGTATTCGTCAGACCAAGTGCAACGTCGTGGAAAGGCGCGCTAGCCAAGTCTTTCCCATACATCGGTGGTACACGGCCAAATTCTGTCGACGAGGACAGCAGCACCACGAGCATTGCGCGTGACGAGGCCCAGCAGGTCCTTCACGCCTGTTGTGAAGATATTGCAACACTGTGGAATAATCACCTCGTCAGAGAGGTCCTGAAGAAGAGAAAGGTTAGGTTGGAAGAATCCCCGGGCTTGTATGTCTCTTCCCTGTCCTGGTATCGTTGCCCATTGTGGATAACGCTTGTGGACATGCAGCTTCTTGAACGATCTGCAGAGAGTGACAGTTCCAGATTACATTCCGTCGGATGGTGAGTTTTTTACCGTCTATCTTAAAGCACTCCTTCACAGCCACACAATAGATGATGTCCTTCGTGCACGACTCAAGACGGTTGGTGTGTCTGAGTACAGGTGTGAAATGGAAGCTGCAGCTGGTCGAGAACAAGGTACGGAGTGGAGAATTGTAGATGTTGGTGGGTCCAGGTCACAGGTCGCGCTCCCGTTCCTCTCTTTTATTTTTCAACCCTTCTGACGGCTCGTCTCCCCTATTGTTACTGCAATTTATCACATTCCCTGTCTGTCTCCTTATATCGCCTGTTGTACAGAGAGGTATGCTCATCTGTTTCATTCGTACAAGATTATGGTCGCTGACCATGTTTATAATACACAGCAACATGGGTGCCCTTTTTCGATGATAGTAAGTCAATCCAGCATTAGGAGTTCAATGACTGAGCATCTTCTGAATGTAGTTGACGCTATCATCTTCCTCGCTCCTATATCTGGGTTCGACCAGGTGTTGGCTGAGGACCGGACTGTTAACAGACTCGTGGGTCGTTATTTTCTGCCTTTTTGTGATGCTGACTTTAACGGTGACATAAAAAAGGAGGACTCTGTCCTCCTCTGGAAGGCCATTTGTTCCAACAAGCTTCTGTCCAGTGTTGACATAGTCCTCTTCCTCAACAAGTGCGATATTCTGGACGCGAAACTCAAAGCAGGTATCAGACTCGCCAAATACGTGAGAAGTTATGGAGACCGGTCCAATGATTTGGACACAGCTTGCAAATGTGCGTTCCTTCGGGGTGCTGAGTATAGCCCACTGCCAGAATGGGATGGAGGGAAGCAATATACTGACGTTACATTACATAGATTTCAGGAGCAAATTTAGCGCGATCCATCGGGAGTATTCGCCTCTCCCGCGCAAATTTTATGGGTTTTGTACAAGTGTGACCGTATGTTACCCCATTCCCTTCTCGTTCCGTGATTAGGAATTGACTTACATGTGTGTCTTCATTCTCCACCTCCTTGTGCTTGGTCGTGGCTCCCATGCGCCACTAATCCTCGGGCCTCCGAAACCTGTGCATCGTATGAACTGATGGCTTCGGATTTGGGACTAATCACTTTCCTTCCCCGTTTTGCGACGGTCACCGTAACTTATCCTGCGGCCGCCGCCGCCCTCTTGGTTATGTGCCTCGTTCCTTGGTCCTGTTAATCTTTGCCCCGTGCCCGGAACGGTTTCGCTTCTTGGTGCCTGACACCATCTCTGTGGCCTCAATAATCGACCCCTCGGTGTTTTACTTGCTTCCTTTTCTTCGCTTTGCTTCTCCGTCCTCCGCCATGCCCCGTTGGTTACTTCCGGCTCTTGTTCCTACCTTCTTTACTGCGCGTGTCCCTGGGTGGCCACTTCCTGCGCATGTATCATTGCGTCATCTCCACGTGTCTCATTGGCCTCGCGTGGCTATTTGTCGGTGTCCCTGGGTCTGAAACTTCCATTCCCATGGTTGTGACGTCGGTTGGCAAACGAACGGAATAACAGGACACCACTACCACAGCAGGCATACTAGCAAGTGGTGAGTCATGTTGTTTATATATGCCGTGGAATTAGGATTTAACTCCGACTTGATCACTGTTGCAGTGAGAGATATGGTTGTGCGGAGGCATTTGAAGCAGTCGCGGTTGTTGTAGGTTAGTCGTGGAGTTGTGTAGTAGAAGTTGGAAGTTGTTCCACCCTTACTGTTGGTGAGTAGTATTTGTGATTAGAACTGTAGCCATCGCCTTGTTATTCGGGTTTGTCCCTCTATCGACGTAAAGAGTACCACCGGTTGGGTAGCTGTGAAGCAGTTGCCAGTCAGGTGGGAAAACGATGTGAGTTCGCAATGGATGGTAGCTGGGCTTTGGTTGTCATAACCACTGGATGCGTTGGGATCCTTCCACGAAGTGCCCAGTCGCAACATCCGGTGGCCTTCTCCATCGGATGTCGTATAGAACCTTGCATGTGAAGCATACGGAGCTAATATGGTTGAGATCTGGGGCGGTGGTATCAGTGCTCGACGTTGCACGGCAGTGCGAATTGTGGAGTCATCTTCCTCTTGACGGACTTCCGTTGAATCTTGATGTTGACGTTGACTGCTTTGGTGTTTAGGTATACTGGCACTACTCGCCTGAACTTGCACAATTCCAACATACGTGCCGCCTATTGCATCCTGGTTGCGGGATGTTGCATTGACGTTGTGCTTCGATGCAACAATCTTCTCTCCATCAGTCATGATCATCATTTTTTGCTCACGATCACTGCTTACCATGGCACATGCACACCCTAACGACCCCTACATATTCCCTGTCATTCGATTCTCCAATATCTCCGAATTTCAATCTGATTGCCCAATACAAGTGAAAGCTGCCCCGGCCATGCACATACTACGTACAGTACATATCTCGCGATGGCGCAAACTATGCATCGAGAAGCACTGTCAAGCTGTTGGTATATGCCCTGGCTGACCTCACCCCTCGTTCTCCCTTGTGGGGTTCATCCACTTAGATGCCCTGTATATACTGGCCATTGAAGCAAGAACCTACCTGTGTAGGAACACGCTTGTCTATCTTCCTTCGATGCCCCTTTCCTTTACGCTTATCTGGGCCCTCTTTCCCGCGCTGTATTTCGCACCCCAGCACACCATTTCCCTACTGTCTCGACTACATTTACGTCTACCGCTTTCCTTTCCAATTCGTAGGTATACTCCGGATACTGGATACCGGATATTGGACTTTAGTTGAGGATGATCCCTTTTACTTTTATTCCCCCCCGTCCTTGACAATCATTCGAATTCCAGCAGTTCACCCGCCTCGTCAATTGTTTCTGTAGTTTCTGCTCAATGTTCATCCCCTCTGCATTCTTGCCTACAAACACACGTGCCACCTCTCTTCATGGTAATATACTCACTTATCAGGCGTCTTTAGTTATACGTTTTGATTGTATCTACGTGCCGTCGACGGCCTATTTGTGCCCTATTGTCTCGTGGAATCAATATTGTGCCTCGCATAAACCTGACCCCTGTAATTATTACCAAGTCATATAAACTTCTTGATTCCGGGTGAGCGTCGCAGACACAGCAACACCACTACTTTCTTTATGAGCTTATTCTCAAATGCCATGGGAAAAACTCAGGAACAAAGCGATCAAGGCAATTTTCCATTTCTTACGTAAACGACGAAGTTATACATAGATAACACCGAGATTACCTAGTGGCGTGCGAACGCCAAGAGCAAGCAGGGAAACCCCTGCACACAGTCATATATGGAAATGACCCTTTATGTGTAGATAGAGGTGCGAAGTCCATATTATGGCACCTTAAGACATTCCAAAAAGCCCAGAGTGATGGACTTCACCACTTTCAAGCTTTCAGTAAGCTAATGATCACTCTTGCTTCTTGTGCGGCTCACACAACCCACCTGAAGCATCCTGCAGTCAGGGAAGGGACAATAGCTGCTGTGCAATATTTCATCTGAAGCACCAAGTTACTCGGTGTTGCTAAGCATAAGGCTATAAGAGTATCGACAAGTGAGTGCCAATTTCGCTGATTTGCTTAATTACTGATCCGCGGACGCTGAATATTCAGCCCCGCATGAGCGCTAAGTGCCGGCCCTCTGCACGACTGACCAGTGACCACTCATGCCTCCGACCCTTACTCCGACTGGTTTGGCCACTGGTGTGCCAGGCAGCTCGGATCAATGCAAATGATGAAACGTAGATACATTGATGATTTGATTGCTGTTTGACATACAGGGGGTTAATACGGTCGCACTGATGGAAAGCATCAAGGTTTGGCGGTGATGTAGTAAGATCATCATTTCCCGTTTGCGAAACCAGGTGCAAATATAGCGGACCAGTTGGAGTTATCCGCCCCTTCCGTAATCCAGCCCATCCACACCCTGAGTTGGAGGCCTCAGATCTGCGCACACATCCTTCTTAGCCAATCCAGCGCGAGCTCATCCGTGCCGGTGAGGTAAGGCGAGATCTTCTGAAAGACTTCTTCATGGTAGGCGTTTAGCCACGCCCTTTCATTGGCACTTAAAAGGGTGAGGTCGACGAGACTCGTCTGGATCGGACACTGAGGCCGTAGATGGTTGTGTAAGAAAGGACAAGAGTAGCGAAGACAGAAAACAGACAGACCATAGTGACGTGTTCGAACCCGAGATATCCGTTCCCACCGAAGTTCTCTTCGGTTTTAACCTCCCGCACGATGACGACGTCCTCTATCCGAATCCCCCATTTGCCATCGGAATAATAACCTGGCTCTAAGTGGTCCCCGTGGATAGTGGGCCGAACAAATTGAACGCATGAGCAATTGGTATCAACCAAAAGCACAGAGATATACACGAGGTATCCGAATAATGCACAGGAGGGTTACAAACACGTCAGCAAACAACATGACCAGTGAAGCTTGAAGACCGACCATTAGATACTGTCATACCCGGTTTCAACGATGTACTGTTGTAAGCTAGGCAGAATTAATCCTCATGGTCAACTTTGTAGTCTGCGGAAGACATGGATTATCAAGAGCGTACCGATGCGTGTTCCGATACCCTGGGGACCTAGCCATGGGTAAATGACCATCAAGAAATAATGAAACCTATCTATTTTAAGGAACATACCTTCGTGCACATTCAAGAAATGACCAACACCGTGTCCTGTCCCGTGCCTGATAGTTCGCAGGAATATTGAGGAATATATTATAATGTTTAGAGTCGCCACTAACCTATAGTCTGAATAAAGAAAACGGAAAAGAAGGAAAAACGTCAAGATGTTTTCACGCCGCCACAGGATGTTGTCGTCTGATTGGGTCCTGTGGCCATTAAGCTACTCACCTAGCCCATCTTGCCAAAGCGGTCTCCGCGCGAAACTATCTCTGGGTGATGGGACATCCATCGGAAAACGTAAGGAAGAATTATACTTGCACATACATGATATATCCTAGGAAAACACACGTCACAATCCAAGCCCATGTCAATGATGAAATCGCAAATGTTGAGAAAACGCGCACCTGTCGTACCACTGGGAAAGACAGCTGTGTCGATAGCAATGTGTCCCTGTAGCACCCGAGTGAAAGCTCGTTTCTCTTCATCGGAGGGTGTTCCAAAATGCTATTCAATGCATGAAGGATTATGTTACTTTATTGCATGAATCCTGTACTTACCCAGGTTCTGGTGACGTCAGTTGTACCATCAAGGTACTGGCCTGACACCAATCACATCAGTCTCTTGAACCAAGAACATTGGTTCGATCACACCTCCAGAATCACACAGATATATCTAAGGAAAATGATGTCAGCGAAACCAATCTCATCCGTATTGCTAAACATACCTGATCTTTCGTTATCATGGCACAATCCTTTGGGTCGGGTGAATAATGGATTATAGCTATACAAGCATATAATTACTACGAGAACACGACATCGGAAATGTACAGACCTGCATTAGGACCGGCCGATGAGATTGACGTAAACGACAGGCCCTTGAAATCATCAAGCTTACTGCTATCATGAGTAGACTGGATAAATATCAACTATCACACTCACGATCGGAATTTCGCTAACTGTTCGGCCCCTTGGTATTCGTCCACCTGGTTTCCGCTGTTCAACTGTCTCTCCAACCAAGAAAAGTAGCGGGCAAGGGCGACACCATCGCGAATATGGCATTGCCGGAAACCTTCGATTTCGGTAACGTTCTTGATAGCCTTCAGTATTGCCACAGGAGATGGTGCAAGAACGACGTTTTCCTAAGAGGGAATCATGTTGGCATGGGTAGTAAAAGTAATGTCCAGAAACACTAACTTCGCCAAGAACTTCTACTACAGCAAGATTTGTTTTATCTCCTAGCAAAACAGGCTGTTGCCAACTAAGTCAGGCGCGTGACGTAACCTAACTCAGTGAATAGGTGATTACCTCTTCTTTCTTGACTAGTGAATCCACGGCTAGGCCCTTGAGATAGGGAAGGAATGCTCTGTACGGTTGAATGCTGACTTCCTGGCCAAGATGGGCTTTGACCGACTCGTCTATCTGGGTCTCATCAATGAATAGCACGGCTGAGTCCCGAGTAACGACGGCATATGCAAAGAAGACTTCCAAACAAGGGATGTTAAGTCTAGAAACTCATCGCAAAATGAATGCTTTACCTGGGTTAAACTCGATGTCAGAACCGCGGAGATTAAACAACCAGGCAACTTCATCCAGTAATGTTACAGCAGTCGCAGAGGCATTCTTCTTGGCCATTTCCACTCGTATACGGTCGAGCTTACTGCTGAACGGTTCACCTGGCCCAAGTCAAATGTCAAGGCAACAAATATTCAACGATCACGGGGTGTTACCTGCATATTTAACGTCCAAGACGAAGACTTTGTTTTTAGGTCGCGAAGGGCGCTCGGAAGCCCAGACGATGTCGATAGGGTTTTTCGAAAAAGTTATCAGCTCCGAGTTACGAGGATCGAGTGACTTTTTGAGTGACTGAGCTTCAGCTGTAGAAAGGTTGCTCAGAGCCAACCGCCATGTAAGACTGGGGAACGCACAAGCTACAATCAGCGTTGGGTCAATACCAATCCTGACACCCTCTTCGAGGTGCTTCAATGGCTGTTAGTGCTCAAAAGCACTTCAGGTCCGCAGCGGATACAAACCTTGGATAGGAACTCTTGCCACGTCGGCACCTCTAACTCGCCAGATGAGCACAGGGCTGGAAGATACGCTTAATTGCACAACATACCAGGCAAGCCCTGCTTCATCAGCGTCCAGTTCCTGGAAAGTGAGGTTCAGCATCTTGCCTATTGTCTGATGACATGCCTACTTATCCAGCTGTTTCTCGGCCTGGAGGAAGTACCTCCCATCTGTAAAGAGAAATGCATCCTTTAAAGTAACAACCGCGCATCCTGGACGTTTGCGATCATAAGTGTTAGAACTTGCCAAGGCTGGTCAACCGGTCACCTGCTGAACCGTTGAAACCAGAGATGAAGCCTCGTCTTTTGTCCGCCTCGGCAGGATACTCGCTGAAATCTGTATCACAAGTCTTTTAGCAAACTGCGATATCATGGGGCCAGTTTCCAGGACTCACGTTCGTCTTCACTGGGCACGACGACGACCTTGACATTGAACTCGGGCTTCCTCATTAGTTCTCGGAGGCGAGCAAGCCGCTCTGTAGTGTCCACGGTGTGCATTCCTATCGCGCCCATGTTGGTGGCCGTCGACGCAAGTCTGAACCTCGTATCAGGCAGATTGGACAATCGAGGGGTCAGGCGATATCGATGCACAATGCCATGTGCGCGACGGAATCCTGCACTCCACCGGAACGACATAGGCCCGGCTTGTACCGGCAACACCAAGAGAAGATGCTCTAGCGAGTTGCACTAATCCAATTACTATCGACTCGTTCTTCACACGTGAAGGTGGTTTACAGCAACGATGGGGTACGTATCGAGCGTGATTCTACCACAGAAACTGTCCATGCAACTGGGTATCTAATCTAAACAACTTTATGTGATGGTCGAGGGGAACTCCGGATGCTGGCCTGTAATGCGGGAGAGCTACTATGACTACGAGACACGCTGGGCCGTTTATCGTGCGCAGAACGTAACTGTGTCCGCTCATTCACATCGTCATCGGACTCATCGTCTTCATCATCTTCATCGCTCTCCCTCAGCTGCGACAATTGTACATCCCCTTGCGGGTTCTCCTCAAACGCGTTGAAGAGTATGGTACTCTGGGCTCGGTAGAGCGAACTTCTCCTGCCGTGTCCTGCGGAATGTAGTGCTCCATCAGATCTGTGCTCGGAAGCTCCAGCCCACCCATCCAGTGATGGACGACCTTGCAGGCTCAGACGCGGATTCAATATACCAGTTTCAAGTGTGCTATGACCGTTCGGAAGAGGTGTAGGATCTGGTTTTCGCGATAGGTTGAGAAGGTGGACACCAAGGAAAGTCACGATGAAACCCGCGAGTAGAGTCATCGTATTCGTTCCATCAGTAGTATTGAAACCCTGAAATAGAATCAAGGACGCGACGATGGTCGCTGTCGAGAATCCCACATAGTACATTGGATTGACGCTGATTGGGTCCGATGAGCAAGGAAGTGAAAATGTAGCAAGGAACTCACACGTTGGTAGAGAAGGTGTCGAGTGCCTTGTTAAAGAAATTCATTTGAACCAAGATGCACCCCACCACAACGATGCCGAAGACATAGGTGCTCGGATGCGTGAATTGATTGTTGCCACTCAGGGTTAGCTTGACAGCAACGCCAAACCCTTTGATAGCCATGACAGACACGGAGCCGACCACAGAGCAAATTGAGATGTAAACGAGAGGATTTGAGCGACCGTAACGTGGGGCGACATTGAAGATCATGATCATGGAGAATATGAAGACAGTAAGGCAGTACAACACAAAGCCTATACCGAGTTAGGAGCAGTACACCGACAAGCTCAGACCGGCCTACCTGGTTGTATGGCATAGTGTAAAATTTCATCCACCGTCTCCACCTCTTTGTCTGCTGGAGCATGGAAGATGATGATAAGGGAACCGATCAAACATAACGCGCAACCAGTCCGTCCGAGATGCCCAAGCTCCTCGTTCAAAAGAAAAGATGCAAGTACTGCTCTGCGTGATGTCAAGCTCACACGCGATTCAATGGTGCGGCTACCCACCCAATGAGCACACTCAGTGCACCTAGAGGTGTCACCAATATTGGTGGGGCGAACGTGTAAGCCGCAAAATTTGCAACTAGAAAGATCGGATACGTAAGACGACGCGATTACTTTACGGGCTGACCTACTTTCCCCAAGCACCACTGTAAATTCGCGTTAGCTCGTGAAGTGCATCCACAAGTCCAAAGACATACAGGTGGTTATTCCCGCCCACCAAGTAGGGTTTCGAAGGTAGCCATAATCCTCAGAGGAATATGCAGAATTCCGTGCGCCCGCGTCGTTAAGACCCTAGTCAATATGTTTAGGGCCGAAGGTAGCCATAATGTTTCAGTAAGGTAGAGAACCTTTTTCGTTATGATGAAGCTCGTCCCGATAGCGAACGAGCTGGTAACAGCGAGCGCCAGTCCAATATATTTATCTTCGACCATTGAAATGCAATAAACCTAGCCAGCCAGGTAGAAACAGCGAAAGACAGATGGGCTGCTCCGGTCTGGAAAGATGAAAAGAGACGGTCCGGGAGTCTCTGCCTATGTAACGCAGCATAACACTGCCGAACCATTGTGACCCCCCATATTCGGGCACCACGTGTGGCTCACAAATATGGCAGCACCGCCACAGTCCCTAGTGTGGGTGTTCATATTATTTCAATATTTCAATCAAGACCAAATGGCCGAGACGTGGCCCCTCGGGACGTCAATGGCCAGTATGCATGTGCTAGATGCCCCATCTGAGTTCCCCGGCCCCGCTCGCCCTCCGTTGCTGTACTTCTGGGCCTAATGAAGGTCCTCATCAGGTCCAAGTAGTGGCCCCTAACAAGGAAAATTCCCATCACAAACAGTAAGTTTAACCCCGTCCAGATCAGAATGGCGGAATTAGCAACAAGACATGCGGAGCAATGTCTAGACAACGCGCTTTCTTGGACCTTGGGCCATGGTGCTACATTATACGTTACTGAAGTTCCGCAGACGCAGAGGTTCTAATGTCAAATGGTAATACCTACCGCTGTAGGGTGTGACATGACAGACCTGCCCGCCTAGCCATCAACGATCGTGCTTGAGTCGGACCTTGCCTATTCACTGCACAGGCTAATAACAGGCAATCTGGATGTTGCAATTCCACGAGGACATGTGCGTAACATCATGGATGAGCTTCATGACGTTGATTAACGTTTGGGATAGACTATGTAAACCCGTTACGACTGCTTCAGCAACGTATGGTGTGCCCCCAAGTGATATTGCACTACCACTCCCTGCCCATGCCCCACATAAGGAGTCATCGCGACTGATTCGCTCGTTACATGGGCGCTGATCAGAACACGAGGATGTCAAAAGCAACGGCACTTCGTTATATTCATGCTAGGTAGTTGAATTGCTACTTAACCTAGAATCGTGTCAGACAAGTGACTGTAACTACAACTGCGAACAGTGCAGCAAATGTACACTCCCTTAGGCTAGCTGACTGGGATACATTGGCCATTTCCTTCTGTATACAACCTCTGGAATCCGTCAGAATTGTCGAATCAGGCCAGCATGGCAGTCATTGGCCCCAGGCATGCCCGGAACGCCACTAAGAAAACGGATTCGGGTCAAGTTTAATCAATCCCTAGTTTAATAATCACACTTCTTATCACACGAAGAACATCTTACCCACTATCTTTGTCCGTGAAGCCGGTATATTCAAGGGTGGAATTCGGTCCCGTTAAAAGCAGAAGGCTTCTCCTGTTCTGCAAGCACCGATGCATGGCCAAAGATTTGCTGGTTTCTACCGCCTACCGATTGATTGCCGCTTTTCATACGGCTAAGCCTAGGGAATGGAGGCATCGATGATGGAGAAGGACTGGTAAGCTACTGACGGGGAAATATTTTTGGACGCACGGTATGAGTGACTAAGAAATCGCCGACGGTCATAACCAACTAGACCAAGGAGCTGTGAGTTCCGCCTGAGGTCGAAAGTAACACGTGCATGACCCCGGGAGAAGTATTCTCACTGAGAGTCGTCCAAGAAACACGGACTGGAAAGTTCTCGAAAGAAAAATCACCTAAGTAACCCAATGGCTTCACGGCTGGAGAGGGGCAATCCGTCCCTGGTAATGTCCTGTCTAAAGGTTTTGCAGAACGTAACCCTCGGTCCTTACTTATCACCTCGGTATTCTCAAGGTATCGTCCATCGGTTTGAACATGGAGGAGGTTGCGATGCAAGAGATAGAAACGCACCATCTGCCCTTACCTTGAGACCCGAATCAGGTTCGATTACGGGCACTAGGGTCTTCAGGCCAGGATAGGAAGCGATAACGTCCCCATGCATTCCCAGCCTAATTTTCAAACTGAAACTGACACCGATATCCGACCGTAGGACAATGTCGCCATCGTTGGCTCCCGCAACCGCTATCAGGTTTCTCTGATCAGAAATTGATAGGACCCATCCAAGATTGCATGGGAAATGGTTCCTGTCCATGCTGTCAAGAAGAGATAATAAGGAGACCAAGAGTAGCCGATTGGGGATTCAGATATGTTTTGTGGGTCGGGGTCTCTCACTAATAATGGCACAAGAAATGCAATGTGGACTGAATTAACATGCAGGAAACCACGCTGTAGCATCGCATAACCTAAAATATCAAGAGAATAGCTTGTTGACAGACATATTTCCCTCTTGGTTCTTTTTAAGGACTTTCGCGATTGCAAATTCGAAATCCTCCTGCGTGACATGCTGACGACGCTCACGAAGCGCGTACATCCCTGATCAGCGCATGGGATCAGCAAGACAGAAAGCGAAACAGGTGCATGCATATTACCAGCTTCTGTGCATATACCACGCACTTCGGCACCAGAGCACTGCCCCATTTTCTCCGCCAGAGCTTTAAGATCAATGCCACGTTGTAAGGACATCTAAGTGTGGGATGCATAAACTAGTTGAAAATAGGAGATAGTGACCCACCTTTCGGGAATGTATACGAAGTATGCTGACCCGCGCCTCCGGACCAGGCGGGGGAAATTCAATCTTTCTATCTATGCGGCCAGGACGCAATAATGCAGGGTCCAATATATCTACGGAACCACGGATGAGTGTGCAATGTGTGACATCTGAATCTCGTTATCATACCTATTCGGTTTGTAGCCATGATAACTTTAATGTTCTTTGTGGCCTCGAAGCCATCGAGCTGGTTCAAGAGCTCCAGCATGGTCCGCTGGACCTCCGAGTCACCTCCTCCTGATCCGCTCTCTCCGCGCGAGCTACCGATTGAGTCTATTTCATCCATGAAGATGATACTAGGTGCGTGCTCCCTTGCCATAACGAAAAGCTCTCGAACCATGCGACTACCCTCTCCGATATACTTCTGCACGAGTTCAGAGCCCGATACACGAATGAACTTGCAGTCTGTATGGTGGGCAACAGCACGGGCCAGGAGCGTCTTTCCAGTTCCCGGCGGCCCGTATAGGAGAACACCTTTGGGTTGAGCGATACCAAGTGATTCAAATAGTTCAGGGTGTTTGACGGGCAACTCGATGACCTCCTTGATCTCCTTGATTTGCTTGTCCAGCCCTCCAACCATCTCATAGGTACTATCTGGGACCTTCTCTACCATCATGAGCGAAACTAGAGGATCGACCTTGTTGGGGAGAATCTTGTGAATCGTGTATGTATCGGAACGTAGTGCGACTCGCAAGGACGGCGTCAGGGCCGAGACGTCGATGTCAGAATCAAAATCAACGACTACATCACCAGGTAAATCCGAGATCAACGCGAACGTGACTGCCCACTCACTGTATTTCCCCTCAGGTTGAACCTTGACAAGGACCTTCTTCTTGCCCATAACCTTCACGACCTCCCCGACGTAGCTTCCTGGCTCATGAAGAAGCTGCAGCTCCTCTCTGAGCAACCTTACTGATGAAAAATAAGATGTCAATTCCAGCGATTTGGAGCCACGTTACCTCGGGCATTCAGTGCATTGCGTTGGGCCTCTAATCGACGCAAGTTCTGTGTCTTCTGATTAATTAGCAATTCCGCCGCTTCTATCTTTGCCTGGTAGTACGATTGTATTCCACCAGGCATCCGCTGTGGTGTGCGTGTTGTAGCTGGCATCGTCAATTGAATGTTGTGGACGCGAATACCCTAAATGCTGCCACTTACGCGTCCCAGCATCGACAGACGTGATGTGACATGCGTGACAATAGTGTCACGCTTCCAAGCCACACTGCAGCGCGTCGTTTTGGTTTTGCTAGGGGACGCCTGAATTGGGGTCCGTGTCGCATGCAAGGCTGGTTCTAATAATTGTGTCACACGACGGCTTGAACGGTAATCCGATTATAGTGAACGTCGACGCAATGACATGCTTCCGATAGTGATATCACCCATCAAATAACCGTAGTTGTGGGTATGCTCCGGGTGGACATATGCAGGCTAGTCTCTGGTAACCTTTTTCAGCTACTTACGATTGCGCTCACTGACATGAGCCTTGCCAACGAATGCGGGTATCACGTTATGCATGTGTGCTGGTTGGGCGACCCAGATTTAGCTGCTGATGCGGCTATCATCGAATTCCTTGGCAGGTGTTACTGCGGAAGATGGATGTTTTCGAGGGACGTGAAGTTACAGTTTATCCCATTCAATACGCCCTTTCTACAGCAACCCGTTGGGGACGTCCGGCGACACTGCAAGAAGCCTGAATGCTGGCATCGCGCCTTCACCCGCCACCCTTCGTTTCCAACGATGCATGGATACCATTTCAATAAACCAACTTATGTGCCAAGGTTCAATATTTGCTCTCTCTTGTATACTTGAGCCGTCTGCTCACCCTGTGACTCGGTGCGCGAGGCTGTCTACTATACAGCGTCCGCAGGTCTCCCGTCTTTCGGTTCATCTAACTTCATTTGGTCTGTGTCCTGTGGACAACTGTCACGAGGTGGGGCCTAAGCAGCCCAGGCTCAACACTAGGTTCACCAATCAAAACAAAAAGATGGCTGGCGATAACTCCATAGATACATTTGTATAAGCAATTGCGGAGGATGATACAATACAATGGTATACTTGATGTAAACTCAAATTCGGACTCCATACCTATCGCAATTATGCGATCATATGTCAGGAGCATAGGCACCTCATCTCAGGCACCCACATCCGCTCGACGCACCACGCCTTCACATGCCATACTTCCTCTTCAGTGCCGCCCACGAAAGCGCTGCTGTACGATGACAGGTCACGAAGTGGTTCATGTCATGTTCGGGAACTCGATTAATATCCAGCCGGTTCCAATATCGACATAGCGTGTAAATGATGTCGTGCGCATCGCGTTCCGAACCACGGCTGACCGGAGATGGGGTAAGTCCATGCTGCAACAGACAGGGCAGGATGGTCACCATCTTACATTATCCACGCTTTAAGTTTATCTCGCACAAACTCTGACAGGCTCAGAAACGGAATTCCCTTCAGACTCATGGTGGTCGAGCCGTCCAGTCGGCGCGGACCATGTTCCCCTGCAGGTAGTATCTCAATCTGAGGGTATACTCAGTGAGTCTGCCACGTGTAACGTATGTCGCGCTAAGCTTGCCTCGATTGCGGGTATCAGTCGACGATATGTGGTATGCAATCTGGGGTGTGGTGTCAACATCTATCACTAGGCGAACAGCCGTGGAAACCTACCGATTGCTCCATGGGGAATGTGTAATTGTGAAATGGTCGCTCCCTGCTATCGCCTGGCGGACTCGACGGAATGGATGTGTCGAGCCGCCGTCCACAATACAGTATATTTCCTATGGAATGACAGTGAGCATGCGTGGTTCACCTGGCTTGGTCATTTACACTGACATCGCAACGCGGACTATCAGACACGATGGCGGTCAGAATACTTCCGTGAAAAGCGTGCGGTACAGAGTGCGAGCGGAGGAGCTGTGAGAGCGCGTGTGCGGCTTCCAGCAGTCTGTGGGTCTCGGACATGGCAGAGTAAAGGAGGAGAAAGTTATGGGCCGGGCGATGAGCATGCTATGACATAAAATAGTGTCGTAGGGGGTATGGGCGAGAATAAAAGATCTGTAGATATGTAATGGTGCCGTGACCCATAAACCAGAATCCGGAAAAGAGTAGACAGGAACCTGATCCTCATCTGATCACCCAACAAGTTCGTCGTTGCCGAGGTCGGGTTTGTCCGATCAGTTCAGACACCCTACAGAAACCTATTAGAAGGGGTTCTTGACGGGGAAAAAAGATGCCACCGCGAGCACTCCTGACAGGTTGCCTGAAAGAAACGGTGAGAAGCCAAGCACGAACTGAATTTGCACATCGGGCAGTACCGGAAGGATATTTAGAGAGCACCCAGCAGCCTTTAGATTACGGAGATTAAATAACGCGGATACGGGCCTGCTCATGGCTTGTAACAGTTTGGAGAGACCAGGCCAGCTGTCGTGGACGAAATGCGGGGCATGTACGACCTTGCTTGTTTTGGACTGGGGAAGGGAGGACGTGTTACGTTTGGTCCTAAACACACGGTTTTCATATTTCAAATAGAATCCATTCCGTCAGAATTTCCTGCTGAATATTTGGTTCTTTTGTGCAAAACTCAAATTCGTATCTTTCGTCCTTTGTATTCCAAAATTGGACTTTTTTTTTTTTTTTTGGTCCACATAACATACGCTGATACCCAGGTTTGCTGGCTTCTTTGAATGCATGCCAATCTGCTACGGTGGTGCATCAGGGATGTAATGCCATTGACTGGATGCCGTCTCCTGCCAGGGTGCCGTCGTCCTTTTTCTTTTGCGTCTGCGCAAAGATGGCCATTCCACGCTGCCCCGTCGCGGAAGCTCCTGCTCGGCAACCACGTCGAGTTTCTTACTTGTAGCGGGTCCCGTTGTGCGTCGTGGAGAGCCTTGCTGAATCCGAGGCCTAAGCCACAGAGTAACAAAGGACACTCTAGAGACGAGGAAGATGCCAAGGCTGCCATCCTCGAGAAGGTCATGAAGGGTAGACTCCCAGCTGATCTCATGCTGCGGTGTGGGTCTCTCCCATGGGTGTTATTCGCCCGAGATAGATTTGCCATGCTAACTCTCTTCCGTGTAGGCACTGTTCTAGATGAAGATGGTGCCGTCGACGTGTTATCCCCGCTTCTACTCTCACTCACTTGTCCTACTGGGTATAGGCGCTGTTAAGAGTATTTCTGGGCAGTTTAAGAGATCTGACTTATGCAACGAACATCGGTTAAACGTAAGAGATGAAAGCATTTAACTCGCATATCACTCCGCTATCGCTAACGTTGCTATCAAGCCTCGTGACCTTCGCAAGATCGATTCTCGGATACCCAACCTGATTCCAACAATTTTAATCCGCAAGGAGGCGATACTTGTAAGATGCAACCCCTAGGAACGTCTTCCGATGCTCAATGGTACAGATAAATATACTACACATCCGAGCACTGGTGAAGGCGGACACGGTCGTTCTATTCGACACGTATGGCTCAAATGATTCTAGGCTCCACTCCGTATTTCTCTATCACCTCGAGGTAAGGGAACGATGGATTCGGCTTACAGGTCTTCTGACTTTTTTTGGTAAGCATAACCTCAAGGCTCGTAGTAGTGGTTCTCCGTACGAGTTCAGGTGGGTTTCCACCACTTATTTCCACCATTTCTTTCGTCAATAAGGCTCTAGGGCGATAGAGTCCATCCTTCTTTCCGTCTTGAGTGCACTTGAAGCGGAGATGGTTTTTATTCGCAGTCTTGTTGGGGGGCTTTTGGCGGAGCTGGAGGACGATATAAATCACGATAAGTTCAAACGGCTGCTCCACTATTCTAGACGCTTGGCTAGTTTTAAGAATCGCGCGAGACTTGTACGTGTACAATGACGCTTGTTACATTATGGGAAGTCGTCTTAACTGCGACAGGTCCAAAATGCCCTCGAAGAAGTTCTAGAGCAAGGTTAGGCGCTATCCCATTTCAAGAGGTTTACTTAGCAGCTGTTCTAGATGATGATTTAAATGCGATGTACCTCACGGACAAGAAAAGTGGTGTCGTCCGCCAAAAACACGAGCATGATGAATTGGAGGTTCTGTTGGAATTCTTCTCGAAGCAAGTTGAAGAAATCGTTAATGAAGCGGAGAATATCGAGGTCAGTTTGTCACGAGATAATTCAAACTAAATGAATATATGGAGCAGCTTATCTCTGACCATAGAGCAACGTTCATTCCACCCAAGAAATCGTCGAGCTTATCTTGGATTCCAACCGTAACGCGCTGTTAGCGCTGGATCTGAAGGTAAGTCTATTTCTGTATGGAGCGAATGTTTTGCTAAGTAACGATAGGTTTCTATTGCAACGATGGGCCTTGGTTGTGGCGCTCTTGTTGCAGGGTTATTTGGGATGAACGTGCGCCGCTTCCTCGTGGCGCATCGAGAAAGTAACTAATATCGTTTCCAAAAGTTGAAAAGCCATATGGAAGAGATGCCTTACGCTTTTGTGGCTATGACGGTCGCTTCAACTGCTGTTGCAGCTCTCGTAGCTTGGGCAGGACTATGGAGGTAACTAATGGCTCGTGTTATAAATTAGGATCTGTGCTTACAACAAATCTATCATAGACTGGCCAAAATACGAAAAGTAGGGCTCACGAGTTCCCATACAACGAACCATAGTTCCGACCCGAAAAGTGGACCACCCCGGATCCCCTTACCTCTCCGCCGCAGACATTCCGATGGTTGGTCATGATCTACAGTTAGGAAGTACAGCCTTCTTCTCCTCTGTTACTTCGCGGCCCAACTTCTGTCGATAGTTCCGCGCGTCCCTGAGTGTGGATCGGGACAATCGTGCATCCTCGCCATATCTATAGATTGTTATAACGTTATTCTCAGTATCATAGCTGCCATACTGTGACAATTTCAGAGCATAGACTATTATATGATACTACAATTCAAACGTCCGTTGCCGTAATACCGCGGTATCTTCGATCTGGAAGTGCCATGTGTATGACGGGAAGCTTGAGCCCGTCAGCTGAGACTACAGCGATAAAACAGGTTGTATGTAAAGCATAACAAGGTGTTGGTACCATACCAGTGTCAAGTTTAGAAGCACACGACTGCTACATCGTCATATTGCAACAAAGTGTCTATTCGAAATGAAAATCATGATAACGCAGCGCAGCGACACGGATCCTGCCGCCAATGCGAGGTAGAGATAGGACGAAGTGGGACCAGTGGAAGGCCGACACATGGGAACTTTGCACGGAATGCACCAAGACGGAACTGATAGATAACCCAACGGCATGAATCTTGGTTCCGCGTGGCATCTGGCTACGGGCCGATCCGGACATCACCGGATGCTCAGGATACGGCTAGTTGCGCGGCCTACTCTGGCGAGGAAGGGGGTAAATCTGGAATTAAATAATGCACGGGACGCCCTCGACCCAGACTCGGGAAGCGAGCTACCTCAGACGTGGGCGCTGCTATCACGGCTTCCGCGCTGTTGGATGCGGATGAACCTCCGGCTCCCGTCGCAGTAGAGTGAGTATCATTAGCATCGTGATCGGGTAACTCCGATGGATCGTAATGTGGGACAGGCTTCCGCGGTGTGCGACGGGTGGTCGATCCGCCGGTCGACGCAGAGCGTTGGACAGTCGTGGGTTCTGTTCCCACGGGATTATCAGCTGCCCTCCTGATAGGAGACGTAGGTGACCGCTCAAGAGTAACTGGAGCTATAATTGGCATCGAAAGACGCTCGGTCCGCAGATGCATGGAGGTTTCCATCGACGACCGGATTCGCTGGGCCTGTTGTTCAAGAGCAGCGTTGGAGGTCCGAAGCGATCTTTTGCGAGAGCAGGATCTATCGACGGCAGCTATCGGACACTGGCTGTAAGATAGGGATTCGTGGCGATCCGGCAACACGGGTGAATCGAATGGGTTCTTCCCGATAGGCGAGTGGGAATAAGACGAGTGCGTTTTTTCGCTTTCACCCGCTTCAGCCACATGTTCCCCGAAGTCGCCAGGTTGGTCGGCATTGGCCACTTTAGCACCAGCGACCATGCTGAGCATCCCTGTAGTGGAGTCTGTATGTCCATGGTAGTGGCGGTTGGCAAAATCGTTGCTCTTGCGTCTTAAACTTGAGGTATTGGAGGTGAGAGAGCCCCATTTCCCCACGTTCGGCGCGATTATTTCACCGCGAACGGAAGTCCTTTTGCGGCGGCGGAGCCAGAATATAAGGGCCACGAGGAGGGAGATGCCGGCCATGATGCCCACCACGGACCCTACGATGGTACCTGTCTTGTTGCTGCCGGCCGACACCGTGTTGGATACTGGGTCGGGGCTCGTCGAGGGTGACGCAGCGGAGCTACTTGGCAAACAGGAAACATTCGAACCAGTCGAGACGTAAAACGGAGAGGACAGGGTAATAGCAGAACCCAACGAGCCCTGGATTTCGTACCAGCCTTGCGATACATTTACGGAACCCCATGTCCAAGAGCCAGCTTGGGCATTTACGCTAGCAAGGGTCTGGAGAACTGTGGTGGTGGTGCCCTGCCTGCGGCTGAGGCCATCGAGGTGCTGGTCGACGCTATTGTTGGTGACGGCCAACACAAGGTTGGTTTGATTGCCGCCGTATTTCCATGTAATTGGGGCAGAGGTGCATGTGGTCATATTTTTGACGGCATTAAAGCTGAGATTAGTGGAGGACGGCGAAGGCGAGGCAGAGCTGGTTGTGGATGTAGGGCTGCCAGAAGCAGACATGGCTGGTGGTGTATTCGAGGTTGAATTAACCAAAGGTAGGAATGTTTTCTATGGAAGAAAAGAGGCGCGACACTCACTGGACACTTTCGACGTCGAACTATGGGCAGACGATGACGAGACTGCTGAAGCACCGATGCTCAGCGTAGTAGCCCGTTGCTGGAGCTGGCGGCCATGTGCCGGGTCAGCCAGTGCTGACACCATCGGAAAAACGAGTGACTGGCACACAACGAGAACCAGTGCGAACTGCGGATGCATGCTTGCTGCTGCTGTGAGTTTGTATAGTATTCGTCAAAACAGGGCGATCATATCGTAAATGACGGGTGATTTGCTTACCCCTTGTCGGACCTGAGGTTGATGCTGTTGCAACTTGACCTTCTCCACTGCCTCGCCGAAGGAACACCGGTGGTAGGTATGCGTCCATGGGACGAGGAGGGAAGACAGACGCTGGAGATGCACGATTATCACTAGGACAAAACAAAGAATCGTGGGACAGACAAAAGAGATGCTATAATTGTGAGAGTGGGTTCTCTTGCATCGTCGGTGGCCCCGGCCGGAATTCTTATGGGCGCAACGGCAAGGCACACCTTGTCAATGTCCGCGCCATTGGCTACCACGACTGAACTAGACAGTTTGGCGCAGCATTCTCACAAGCTGTGCTCGTCTGTGGTGCTTCCGAATGATATCCCGAGTGGTGGTGACGCTCGAGTGCCTCGCTCCATCGAGCTCGGCAGCAGCATGAAATCAGACTCCGCCGCTGGATCACACAAATAGTTTACCAGCCAGCTATCTATCGTCGGTTCAATGGTCTAGTGGTTATGATTTCTGTCTTACACACAGAAGGTCCTGAGTTCGAGCCTCAGTTGAACCATTTTTTTGATCCATGTACGTCTCGTTCCTGAAACTACACAAAATAACTGGTCTCTTCCATTTAATGATAGGGAGATTAGTTGGCAGAGAGAACTTTCCTTCATGTTGGGGCAACTTGACTTGCTGTTCTTAGACGTGACCGAATGCAGTTCTCGGAATCCTGCGTTCCTCGAGGCCATCATACCCGATCTTGTCAGCACCCAGAGAGATCCATGGGAGGATAGATGGCCATCCGAGATATTGACTAATGTTCTGGTATTTCCAATGGCACGAACGTCATCTTTCGCAGGTGGCGACCCAGGGGGGAGGATATC
>JADGIP010000312.1:0-22685 GCA_016618355.2 Astraeus odoratus | reverse complement strand
ACGGCTTAGATGCCTATCGACATTGTGCTTACTAATATTGGCCCAAGAAGGGCATAATAGGTAGCTGGTTGCGAATGGCTCATTATATTAAACAAGAGGCAAACGATTCTCCCTCAAAGATCAAGTTCCACGGACATGGCGGACAACCTCCTCCCCCTCCTCCTCCTCCTGCTCCCCTTTTTTTTCACGTACCGATCTTATATACCACCCAAAAATCAAAATGATTAATAATACGCAACTCAATAGTTTTCTCCGATTTCGTCTCCGCTCCAAATTTCGTTGCGTCGCGCGTCAACACACCCAAATATCGCCAACGCGTCCTTGTTCTTTTCACACCAAAACTCAAACATGTCTTCTGTAGGAACTAGGCAAGTCAAATTTTTGTTACAACAAGGACGTTGACATGCGAGAAGTATCGTACAGTTCTACGAGTAACAAGCCCCTCAGTGCTGCTACTTCTTCGGAGGCCAACAAAGGCAAGGGAAAGTCCACCGACGAGGATGTGGTGATGCGGGAAGAGGAGGAAGATGACGACGAAGAGGAAGAGGAGGAGGAGGAGGAAGAGGAAGATAACGAGGTTTGCGGTGTTACCTATTCTGCCTCTCCACTTGGCTTAATTGACCCGCCCTAGGTCGACGAAGAAGATGAAGACACGCCAGACGATGAAATGGAGGAGATTGATCCGTCTGTCATCACTAGGCGGCGCACGCGCGGTATAAGGGTCAATTATGCCTCTGAAGAGGCCTATAATAAAGCAGGTCTAGTGCGAGGTATTACCCCGGAGTCCGATGATGATTAGGAAATGGCACCAGCCACACATGCAAAATCTACATGGTCTTGTAGTGCGCAGCTTTTATGTCCATGCACCGCCTACGTCAATAACCACTGTACCCAGTTATCAGGAGTGTATATCGTGAGATACATATGTGAGCCTTATATGTATTGACTTTTCGATTGACTGCCCTTGAGACGATGTATTCTGCTTTGTTTCCAGGCACAGCGAGACTAGTGCTTCCAATTCCAGCTGTAGTTCACTGACTAGTGTATATTATTAAGTATATATAAGCAAGGTGGTTGTCCCCGTTGCTGTCGGGCTAACAGCTACTATGCCTTGGCAGGAGTTGGCTCTAGAGGCTCATGTGTCGAAAAATGTGCCACAGTTGGTCAATTTCTGTAAAGATGCTCCAGATCCCATTTATCCTTCTGAGTAAGTCAGCATAAAAAGTTAATGACATTCAGAAACAATGCATCTGCACCTATCCCGCATATTTTACCGTAATCTTTACATGTTATTCATGTGCAAAGGAAGGGAGAAAGGTTTGATCGTGACATGACAACCATATATGGCAATCACATTGTTGGCAGTATTTAGTCTCCGCACTGGCACTCGTGATAACCACTGCCGTCGGAATTTGAAAATGACCTCGATCCCACCCGTGACCAAATGGGACAAAATTTTTGACATTAGGAAGATACTATCATTGGACACTACGTGTATAATTTTTGCAAAATCTTGAATAACTTCACAACAACACAACATTTGACTTCCGGCTTCACTGTAATCGCTATATTAAGGTCTCAGCTACATGCCTATATAGTGTTACAATAAAATGTGAAGAATTGAGTGCAGCAGCAGCGATACAACTCGAAGGGGTCAAAATACATATCAGATGTACAACTTTGTCACACTTTGTCACGCATGGTATGGCAGGCGCATTCCGTGAGTTACGCCGCTAACGTGACACCCCCTATCCTGCCTTTTTGTCACGCCCATGGATTGTTTCTTGAATGGCAACTGTTTTCCCCTCTAAAGTGTAAATCCGAATATCTGTGCATGTCCTCCTGGATGTTGGGCAAATGCCATGAGTGGACCGGGCCATTCTCTGCACGAGATCGGACTAGATCTCTGTTACAAGTGTCAAAATTCACCCATTCTGCATTGATGTCCAAAACTTTTTGGTATTTTGCGGCTTCCACAACGTCTTTTTTACTGGACTGAGATTGCTATCTACTCATATACATCCCAACCTTGAAGACTGAGGCCCTACAATAATAATAGTTGTGATGTTGCAGGTTGTAGATACGATTGTAGAAATTGTACATCTGGTGTCCAATGATAGTAAGCTATCTACTAGTATAGATCCGATACCAAAATTGTTATGTTGTAGAGATATATTCATTTTTGTCGAAATTTTGCAACTCCTGTCAAGGCAGAGTAGTGCAATCGGACTGCTCGTCAGATTCACACCATATCTTTTTGTCAGACTAGTCTGTATTTCAGTCGAAAGTAGAACTTTCAATCTACTGTTCAGTGTCAACAGTTTATGTACTGTATCGTCTTAAGCCACTGGTTCGGGTGGGCACCACCGTCCCAAGTTCATACATACGATACTTCACACTCGTTCAGCGTGTCAACACCAAACTGCGGCCTTCTGAGTTAAATCCTCGTATATTGTCAGGAGTATCAGAATCCATTCCATAGTACTTGCGCGTCCCAAGACCTTTACAATACCTATCCATAGTAACCTACGAACGAGCCAGAACCCAGCGTCACACCAAGGTGGAATGAACGCCCTGATCAAACACCAATGTCAAAGCAAACCACTGGTCCAAGCGCTCACCGCGTCGGTCCAGTCTGCCCATTTCATCGAACCCAAAAGGGGAGAAACAAGCGTACTGCATCGCGCAGGAGACAGCATCGAAATCAGTAGTGCCAGTATATAGCATTCAAAGGGCAAGGGTGAAAGTATGCGGGTGAGGTGGGAACTGAATACGAAATGTTAGTAGGAAGGTTGTATACGGTTAAGGTCGCAGATGAAGGTTTCCGATGACCGAGGAAAAGACAGATGTACGATAGATACCGGAGGTGCGAGAGACGATAGAAGGGTGATAGAGTACGAGAATAGATACACCAGCGAGGCAGGACAGAGAAACAGAAATGGGATGCAATGAAATAGTGATATGAGATGTAATGGAGTCGGACACCAAACAAGGCCTAAGGTTCCGTGGATGCACACGACAGCGTCATGACGAGGTGCCAGTTCATTTTCGAAGTGAGGCAGGTGCCTCCTGGCGATGGTTGATAAACGGACACAGGGATGTCCCTGTGCGGAGGTCACGAAACACTGACACCGTCCCACATAATTAAATTCGCAAGGTCCATGTCGACATCTGGGTTCGTGGGAGTGCTTTGTGCGTCGATACTGACGGTGTTCTGCTTGGTCGGTAACATCTCCAGTAACATCTCTAATCCTATCCCTACTGGGGCTTGTTCCACCCAGTCGATGTTATCCATCCCGGTCTTATCAGGACCGAATCCGAGCCCGCTCCGGAGGGGTACAGTGTTGGTCGTACTCAGTATCTCCGTGCCAGGTGTCTCTTCTGGCGAAGAGTCAACACCCGGCAAAGCGCCAGCACCAGTAACGGGCGACGCGATGATCTCCGCCAGCAGACGCGCGATAATGGCATCCGAAGCTGTTTCATCCTCTGGCTGGGGTGACGGCAACTTGGTTAGGTGGATATGCCTGATATGAAAAACAATACTAACCACGATTGCACTACTGGTGAACGTTTCGGCACCCTGACAAACCTTGTCATCGGCGGTACGCTGCCCACCCGCTGCAGGGCCACCCCCGAAAAACCGGGAGTGGTCGCCACCCGTGCTAGGTGGCGAGTGGGTGCGTCGCTTGACAGGGCACGATCAAGGGGTTCCTTCGGCGAATCAAGTAATGTAGAGCCGGATGTGAGGGGAGAAAACATTGGGGTAAAAGAAAAGTCCAAGGATTCATCTGCGAACGCCAACGGACTATCTGCAAGAGTGGAGTGTGTCGGTGCGGGAGAAAGTGGAAAAGTAGGTGCGAGGGATGTAAGAGTTGAAGGATTAGGAGATGAAGGAGACAGCGTCAACGAGCTGTCCCCCGGAGCAGGGGACACCACGCGGTCAGACGAGCTTGCAGTGGGGCTCGACGGTACCACATGTGATGGACTGTCCGCCGGGGATGTCGGGACATTGACAAGGGCGGGTAGCGCCTTGCCCTGGGCTTCGAGGGCCCGCACCACGGCCTCGTATCCTTTCTCTAGGGTTCGAATGCGTTCCCTTAGTTCCTCGTTCTCTCTTTCACGTTGCTCTTCTGCTTGTTTACGCTTGAGCTCTTGCTCACGTTCGATGGTGATGACCTCCGGTACTGAGACGCCGGAGATCGAAGGGGAAGGACTGGCTGGAAGACCAGCTCGAAGACGCCGGTTCTCCTCTTCTAGCTCCGTAACCCTACGCTCGAGGTAAGTAAATTGGGCTTTCCGACGGTCACGGGAATTCTGCGCGGCAATACGATTTCGATGGGCACGGGCTTCCTTGCGCTCTTCAGGAGTCATGGCAGAACGCGGGCGCTTACGAGGGGGTTCATGGGTCACAGTCATATCAGGGGAATTGAGCCTCGAGGGCGGGGAGGTGGCTCGCTTGGAGGAGGATGGAAGGGAGAGCGAGGACGGGTCGACGAAAGTGGATTGTCGGGGGGACATAATTAGGCGGTAGACAGCTCGTATGAATTTTTTTTTTTTTTACGAGTGGTTTGGGGCAAGTGTGCAGTCGGAGAGTGAGAGATATAACGACTGGAATAAGGATACTAGAAATTTGATGCTGACGAGCTACGCATCGCTTGTGGACAACGCAGAAGGGAGGAAGAAGAGGAGAAGGGATGAACGTGGCCGCTGGACAAGCCACGAAGAGGACACGTAGCCTGGACACGTAGCAACTTTATACGAAATCGTGGCTCCACACTCCTATACTTGGCAAGTAACACAGCCACTCTACTATTCGGAGTGAGCATTTTCGCACAAACTGCACTTCTCTCCTGGGAGTTTGTGCCTTCGACACAGGTACGTATCACGTTTCGCCAGGCAATGATATGATGGCAAGCTGAGAGCTCCTGATGATTATACGATCATGTGCGTGAACTGATGGAACCTTGAATACTAATACAACTGCGTAACTGCATCAATGATGCGCGCCAGAGTTGGTTCTATTCTTCTGTCAGCACCCTGGCCTGGTTATACCGAAAACGCCAACTACACACCAAGCCCGACTAGGCATAACATTGTCATCAGCATTTCACTCTACCAGTTGTGTTGATATTATCAAAAAGTGGGTACAGCCTGGCCAGCAGTAAGGGGGGAAATCTTTGCAAGTGTCCGGGGAACCAATTTCCTTTTTTTGCTTCCAACGCCGGATTTTCCTCTTTTGCTTTGCACCGCCGCCGGGTCGACCGAACGGAGGATACCCGTGACAAGGCGAACAGGCCTTTCCCGAATAGAATGAATGTCATACTGTTTCTACAGTAGTATGTATTCTAGCGCATGCTTCTCGCCCAAGAACGCGGACTATGTACAGACTAACTACTAATGCAGGGCTAAATGGATTGGTTTCACTACCTGGTTGGTTGTACCGCACCATATATATTTGCGCTTGCTAGTGTAACCCTAGGTACTCATTTTCTGACAAGGCGCAGCCTTGGGTGGTGTCCGACATTCGTTTTATCGACGTGACATCCGTCCAAACACTTGACTTGAACGACACATCTCATAGTTTTCGAGGTTTCCTGGTGGGTCCATGTGGCACAATGGCCATCGAGCTGCAGCAATGGACAAAGCAACGGCAGACAATAGTTCGTATTTGTCATTATTTGTGTAAAGTTGAGTCTTCGGATCGTTACATACACTTCAACGTTTGATTCCGTATATCTGTATCTCCACCTCTCAACACTTCCTGCTACATCCTATAACAACCTCATTGACTTGTTTCTTTTCTTTTTCCTCTTCTGCAACCCAGCGATACCTGCTTACCTGACATATCTGTGAACACCTACATCTCCATGTCCTTTGCTGAAGCTTCCGAGTCCCTCAGGCCAATCCTACTCCGTTCCAGCACGCCAGGTCTGTACGCATTCTTTCTGAACATGTACCGTCGCGTCTTACATATTCTCTTTCGGTAAGCCCCCAACGAGAAAGGTCAGCCATCCTCCTGGTTCAATTACATTTCTGAAAATCTGACAGTAATTCAACATCAGTTCTCCTTTACCTCGAAGGCCTCCGAGAGTCCCAAACTTATGGATCACCCATTTCTACTGGGCTTCCACCCCTGACATCTCCCTTCGGAAAGCGCAGTGCCCTTACAAACGAAGAGGAGATCGAAGACATACAATCCAACATCCAGGATGGCCGCAAGACGGAGCTTTCCACTGATCAACGTTCCGAAGCAGTGAGTGTTTTTTTCCCTCCAAGTCCACCCCACCCCTGTCAATGTCAGTCGCTCCGGTGTTAAAACGCCTATGCTCTTAGCATGAACCGGGTCCACAGGATCCTCCTGGTCCACGCTACGAATCGTTTGACTCTGGCCCTTCGTTTGGCAACTTCGGGCCTTTGCCGGACAATATTAGTCATAACGGGGAGCCTCCCTGGGGTAAATCGTGGGAGGTGCGTTACCCAGCGGAGCCCGCTTGCTACCTTTGTCACTTGTAGCTCCAGCTTGTGCTGATATCTGATACGCCGTGTAGCACAACTATGGCACCCCATTGACTGGCGCCAGGGTTCCCCTTCCCATCTCAGTCGCATCTCCTGTCACCGCTCCCATTACAATCACTATCGAACACCCCTCGACCACCACGGGTTCTAAATCTCATTCCCGGCGGGCGCCTTCACAGACCAGCGGCGCTCCATCCAAGCCACAAAAGTCTGTCGTCTCTGCTGTCGAAAGTGAATCACGCAAGACTGTCACTGGACGTGCAGTACGTGTCAGACTCACCGCTGATATCGCTTGCACATAGCTGACAACTTAAATGCAGCAACAAATGATTCCCAGCAAGGCTTCTTCAGCACGTGGCGCTGTCCCGGAAGATCCTCCCATGTCCCCTGCCCGTCGTTCCCGTGCTGGCTCTAAATCCCGTGCTGGCACAGAATACCCCCCACTTCCCCCCAGCACTTTCCTGAGTCCCTCTGGACGTACCGCTCAACTACCTACGTCTCCTCGTTCGCACCGTCGTGAACCCAGTATCTCACCTTCTGACTCCCCAAGCCAGGCACCTCTGAAAGAAGCCCGTAGGGCCATAGCGGAGAAGGAGCGGGCCCAGTCGGTGGCAAGTGCTGTGCCTGATCCAGACGGTGCAGTTTCAAGACGTGGTCCACTGAGTGCTGCAGGTTCGCCGATATCGCCATCGCACCAGAGTCGCCCATTCTCCCCCTACCGCTGTGCACCAACGAACGAAGACCTATTCGCTGGTGCTGCCCAAGTACAGGCTATTTCCCAGGTCGCTTCGCAGATGAATGGTGGAGGAAGCAAGTTGTCACACGTCTCACATCAAACGCACAAGACACACCAAACTCATCATTCGCACCATTCTCGCTCTCAGCGTTCGCATGTTGAAGAAGAAGTTGGTGCAACCCCCACTCCTTCGCGACCTCACTCGCCCACTTTTTCTCTCGACGCTGAGGAAGAGTGCATAGTTGCTGCGACTTTGGCAGCACGTGGTGCAGGAAATCGGACATCATATGCGCCGAGCACTTTAGAACCTGAAATCGTCAATTCACACTTCCATGATATCGACCTTTGTATTCTCCTGCACCAAATGGACGACCCTAGTACCCACGAGGTGGTAAAGAAAGCCCTCCGGAAGGCTGTGAGACAGAGAGTCAAGAAGCTCGGTATGAAGTATGATGCTGAGGTATGGTAGCTCGTTTCGATGGTCTGTAATACTTATATTGATGATCCCTAGTCAATCAAAGAATACCGAAAATCGTTCCATGATCACGACCCCACTGTCCATCTTGACGCTGACTACCAGCCACCCGATGCAGTAAGTATTTCGCAACACTTTTCCTTCTTCGTGCACTAATAATCGCCTGCAGCAAGAACCCCCTGAATGGGCAAAGGAGCTCATCAATGGCATGATCCGAGTGCAGGAACGCCTAGATGTACTGAGCCCTCAATCTGTCAACCCATCAATACCTCCACGTAGCATGCAGTCCTATCCGGAATCATCGGACTCTCGCCAGCAAAGAGGAGAGGGTACTGAATACACTGAGGGTGGTGACCAATATGGTCAGACGCCCCGTACGCAGACGGTGAATATCAATACTCAGGTCACTGGTACGATGGCGGAGTCTATGTACCGTAACGGGACGGAGTTGATAGGTCGGTGGGTTCTTGGGTTATAGTGCCAATTATCCTCACACGGTCCTGACAGATGATGAGTATGCTGATACTGAAGAGGTTACCCAACGATTCGCACCGGCCACAGTCACCGAAACGCGAGGTGTCAGCGAGTTCATGACTGGTGACCGGGATGACTCCCCAGGCCAACAGTTCCTAGAAGAGGAATTGTATAAGCTGAGGGTCAAACCCGGTGGCAGTCAATCCGGGCTCAGCCATAAGACGTGGGAAGTAGCCAGAGATGATGACCAAGAGGAGTATGAGGAGGGTCAAGGAGCGTTTACGGAATCCGGTCTCCCTGAAATCCCAGACGGCGGTAACTATACCGACCATCGACCAAGCTCTCCCCCCTTACCTCCTATACCACAAGAGAGCAGCCGCGGGGGAAATTCCCAAGTCTGGAATCCTGCAGGAGATGGTTTCCACGATCTTACACCACCACCTTGGCAACGAATCCACCAGCGCCTCCTTAACTGGGCGATCATCTGGCCAATAAGCGAATTAGATGCAGCCCTTAGCAGCACAACCCGTGGACATCAAGTTGATGAGGTTGCCTTGAGTATATGGTCTACCCAGACATACAAACGTTACGTGAGGAGTCGCATGACCGATGTGCCCGGAGGCAAAGTGGATAGGTTGTTCGTACCTCCTAACATGGCTGATGCAATCAGTACTGCGGTATTTAATGGACGTCACGGAGAAGCATCTGCAATACTCAAGGACCTTTGGACGCCGTTTGGCTTTGAAAGTGCACCACGCTTGGTTGTTGTCCTAGCCAAACATCGTTCGGATGTAAATCATTGGGTAGTACACAGGTACGCAAAACCTGTATGGTGATGGTTGTACGCGTACTGACGCCGCTTCGTAGGTTCTCCCTGCCGGACGGTGCCCTGACGACGTACGATTCATACCCGGAACGAACCCTCCCTGATGGTCGAGTATGTACTAAGTTGCATTCCTTTCTTACGGTCACTTATTGTTTTTAGCCCTTGGGTTGGTGGTTCGCGATCAGGCTTGCGTGGCCTGGTGCCATTTACGCCAATCCGGATCATCTTATGCAGAAGATGGTTCGGTTACATCGCCCAATGCAGCTCAACATCGACAACTCTGTGGCAGCAGCAGGAATCTGGCGGAACGTGCTGATGGGATCGCGGGCCGAGCGAAGTCTCGATTTGGAACGACTCCGTGATCTGGTCAATACCGAGGTGAAAAACCTGAGACAGCGGAAGCTGCAAGGCAAACTGTCGATAAGTTCTCCAAGGCCGCAGTACGACGACATGTGAGTGCGTCCGTGTGGATTAACACTGGCGTCCTTCTTGTGGACCGTGCTTTGTATGACTTGGATGACTGAAGCGGGGGTTGTGATGACGGGTTTTTTCCGCTTTGAATGGCTACTATGCAACACTTACATGTACCAAGTAAATGATGGCATTACCTGCTATGTTGGAGTGACAAGTGGAGATATGATTTGCTATATAAATACCTTACAGTCTTCAGCCGTGGATAGATCATGATGTATGTATGTAGATAACTACGTGATACGAAGCCATATCCTTGATCCACATCTAGTATGCAATTAGTTTGCGGACTTGGAAAATCCCAGATACGGAATCTCTGTAACTTGGTTGTAGTACCTGCGAGCCCGCTTCCAAGTCTTGGTTGGACCCAGATTGGCGAGTGCTATTCGCCATGGCAGACTCACCTACTCTGAGTATCACGCTGCTCGGCGCTGGCCAAGAAGTGGGGAGATCCTGCTGTGTTCTACGATATCGAGGGAAGACCATCGTCTGTGATGCCGGTGTCCATCCCGCTTACACCGGAATGGCGTCGTTACCTTTCATTGACGAGCTCGATTGGAGTACAGTCGATGCCATCCTCATCACACAGTACGTGCCTCTGTTTGCAGTTCCATATCTTCTTGTGAACGCCTTGTGCAGCTTTCACCTGGATCACGCTGCCGCCTTGACCTACATCATGGAGAAGGTCGGTTGAACGTCTTCAGAACTATTCGACCCTCTTTCAAACTTGTTTCAGACCAACTTCAGAGACGGCAAAGGCAAGGTGTACATGACGCATCCCACCAAGGCCGTCCACAAGTTCATGATGCAGGATTTTGTTCGCATGAGGTGAATTTCGAGAGCATGTATTCACTTCCCCCCCAACTAATGTATTGCGCAGTTCATCATCTTCTGACGCTCTCTTTACGCCTCTCGAGATGTCCATGTCGTTGTCATCCATTATTCCTGTTTCCGCACATCAGCTCATTTCGCCGTGCCCAGGAGTGTCTTTCACTCCATATCATGCTGGTCATGTTCTTGGTGCATGTATGTATCTCATCGACATTGCCGGGCTCAAAATTCTATACACTGGTGACTATTCCCGGGAAGAGGACCGACATCTTGTGAAGGCCGAGGTCCCACCCATTCGACCTGACGTTCTCATTGTCGAGAGTACGTATGGGGTGCAGAGTTTGGAAGGGAGAGAGGAGAAGGAATTGCGTTTCACGAGTCTCGTTCATTCGATCATCAGAAGAGGTGGTCATGTACTTCTTCCGGCATTTGCACTAGGTAGAGCGCAAGAACTGCTCCTCATCCTGGACGAGTACTGGAAAAAGCATCCGGATCTGCACAATGTCCCCATCTACTACGCGTCCAACCTCGCAAGGAAGTGTATGGCCGTCTACCAAACCTACATTCACACCATGAATGCCAATATTCGCTCAAGATTTGCCAAGCGCGACAATCCCTTTGTATTCAAGTATGTTGTCATTTCAACGACCCTCTTGTAGCCTACCCTTGGCTCTAGGCATATTTCGAATCTTCCACAACCGCGTGGGTGGGAACGCAAAATTGCGGAGGGGCCCCCGTGCGTGGTGCTTGCAAGCCCAGGTTTCTTGCAGACGGGGCCAAGCCGTGAACTACTTGAGCTGTGGGCACCCGATCCTCGGAATGGTCTCATCATCACGGGTTACTCTATTGAGGGCACTTTAGCTCGGGTGAGTCTCACGAAGTCGACATGTATCTTCTTTTGTACCATGCTCGCAATGTGTATTGCTGCTTTCTGTCCATACACGGGATGTTTTTTTAACTAAATTGGGCTCATCCACTCTGACCTTGTGTAGGATATCATGAATGAACCCGAAGAAATCGTATCGCTGAAAGGACACTCGATCTCGCGAAAGATTTCTGTTGACTATATCTCTTTCAGCGCTCACGTCGACTATTCGCAGAACTCGGAGTTTATCGAACAAGTCAAGGCCCAACACGTGGTAGGTGTTTCCTCGCCGCCCTTCAGTGGGTTTGACTTATTTAATATACAACGGCAGGTCCTTGTCCATGGTGAGGCAACTGCTATGGGTCGCCTACGTGCAGCCATGGCAGATCGGTTCAAAGACCGCGATGAGGATGTTAAAATACATACTCCCCGTAACCTTGAGACGCTGGAGCTTTCTTTCCGAGGGGAACGTGTTGCCAAAGTATGCCTTCTTTCTTTCTTTCTTTCTTTTTTTCCTCCCATGCAATGGTAGTCTCACTGTGTTAGGCCATTGGCACTCTGGCGAGTAAGCCACCCCAGGAGGGCGACACTATTTCTGGACTACTGGTTTCAAAAGACTACTCTTACACCCTGCTTGATCCTCGGGATCTCCGCGACTTCGCTGGACTCTCAACATGTATAGTAACTCAAAGGCAAAGGATCACTCTGGGTGTTGGATGGGATTTGGTGCGATGGCACCTTGAAGGTATGTTTGGGAAGGTAGTTGAAGGGCTGGATAAAGATGGCGTACAGACCCTCCGGGTAGGGCGACCTCTCTGCTAATGGAACTTGCTGATCTTTTTTATCGGTGTAGGTCATGGGGATGGTGGATGTAAAACATACCGCAGAACACGAACTAACTCTGGAATGGGATGCAAGTGCTAGCAGTGATATGATTGCAGATTCGACATTAGCCCTTATTACCGGGATTGACAGCAGCCCAGCCTCCATAAAATGTAGGTCCTACTAGTGTTGATGCATCTGGACGTCGTTGACCGCCTTAGTGACTACTCATCCGTGTTCCCATTCGCACCCGCATGCGGATTCTAAGAACGAATCGTCATACATGCGAATACAAATTCTTGCAGAGTTCCTCGAGAATCATTTTGGTGAAGTGGAACTGCATATGCCGGACAAGGCTGCTGAGGGTCAGCACGACCACGAACAAGGCGAAGATCATGATCCCACCTTGATCATTCGTGTTGACGAAGCTGATGCATATATCAACTTGGTCACCTTGGTCAATTTTGCTTATTAGGCTACATAAGAGCCATCTGCTGATAGAGATTATTCGTGCCAGGTTGTAACGTCTACAAATGAGGCACTCGGAAAACGCATCGAAGCAGTGCTCGAGATGGCTCTCTCCACTATCAGCTCACTGACCGAATTGTTCGAGACTAGTGTGCCTATGATGAGCGAAGAGGTTGGCTTTGAGGAGAAAGACGCAGAGAAGGAAACTTCTCAGGCTCCCACAGACGAGCCAATGACACCAGAGGAGACCAAGCTACCGCACGACGCAGTGTCAAGCGAGAACTGCAAACAGGACGTATGACAGTAGTGTATTACTGTAGACGTACATACACCGCATGCATTGTCGTAGGCAGATCTAACGTGTGTTGTCGCGTTCTGTGATATCATACATCAAATATCCACGTTCTAGGCAAGAGTAAATTACAGCCTCCCAATGGAACATAAACAATATTAAAGTGCATTAAGATATCTACTACCCACTTTCGGCAGTCTCTCTGCAGTGGTGGAAATGACCGGGTATAGGGTTTGATAATTCGTCAGCATCAGGTGTAGCCACTTCACGAGGATAGCACTTCTCTCCGCTAGAAACAACACCAATTGGATCATGAGGTGAGGCATTCACCAGTGCCCGCTCTAACGCCTTTTCACCCCTCTTCTTTAGTCTAAGGCTCATAGCGTCCTTCAGGGAGTCGATGTAAGATTCGTATTTGACAATTTCCGTCAACAGGTATTGCGACTTCTTCTCCCAATTACTCTGCGCTTTCACACCGCTGGTTGATCGCGGAGCGTACTGCAACAAAATAGTGAGGAAAAGAAGCTGAAGGGGAAGGACAGCCCACGTACCAAGGCAACCATAGGTTCACGTAATTCGTTATGACGTTTGAGGTCTCTCTTCAATGTTCCGACATATTTCTGAAGGGCTTCCAGTTGACTCTCTTCATCATTGATGCTGGATATCGATGGCGGTATAGGGGGCTTCCAATCGTTTATGTATACCCTTTCAGCCCATGGGGAATGTGGGATGCGGACTGTTTGGGCACCATCCCTCCAGCCAAACTTGCTGCGATTGCTCCGACCGCTGCGTACACTTAGTGTATCAGTGCGATCGAGATCACGGGCTGTTTCGTTGTCCGATGCCGAGCGCACGTGCGCATCGTCGGCGACACGGCTCCATCCATACTCCATGTTGGAGACACCACCTGCTAAAGGCTCCTTACTGGTTCTGGCAGCCCAGTAGTTGCAGGTGGAAACCCATTCATTAACAAGTTCCTCAGTGCCTGTCTGAAAAAAATAGACGCCACCATTTGCAAGCGTTAGTACCATGCAGTGAGGACGCTGCTTGCTATAACCAGGTGGAGGCAGTGCGTGGGCTAATGAATGAGCAAGGTGCACGGTCCCAACAGACTGGGCATTTTCCTAGGTGTGATCATACGTGAGTCGCAACGGCAGAAAAAAATACAAGAAAACATAAGGACGCACGAGCCAGTTACCACCTCCAACGATACCTGATGAAGTACTCCCATTAACTCCGAAAACGAACATATTCAGTTCACCTCTCTGTATCACAACAAAGACGTCCATCCAACCCTTCGATTTTGCTCGTTTTCCAGCTGATTCCCAATATTGCTTGCGACAGAGCATACCCTCTTTAGCCCAAGGAGGACCCAGCAGAGCGAGCTCTTCATCAGATATACTGATGTTCGTCGAATCAGACACGTTGCTAGTGAAGCTACGGTCTTCGTCCTCCTGGGTTTCTCGAATAATAGTATGCGATAAGTTCGAAGCAAAGCCAAGAGCAGGTGTAAGGAAGGCGGCCATGGAAGTGACACCCTGTTTTCCTTGTCAGTAGCTTTCCAATTAGGCATGGATGGAGCTCACTTCATGAGTTGAGGTTGCAAAGCTGGGCGACGGACTGACTCTGCCATCAATACTGCTGTTGCTGCTGTAAGGACTGTGTGGTGCACCCAGAATTGTTTGGATGCCCCGAATGCTTCCGCGCTTAAGATTGGTGAGCCGATCAGGTTGCCCGCGATAGCTTCGTTTCCGCCCAAGGAGAGTGTGAGCTGCACTTGGGCTCAATGAAGACGTGGAAGAACGAGCTGCGAAAGTACTACCAAGAGGCTGCAATATTTGATGGCTCTTGATAGCACTATACATATCCTTTTTCCGAGCTAGAGTGAACAAATTGCTGCTCAATAAGGAATACAACTACATTACCTTAAGTAGACTTTCCATCTCCGTTTCCCAGTTACGATCGAATGTGGCATTGGCATGTAGCGACCTCGGTTCGTTCACGGATGAATGCTGGAAGGAGGTGGTACTGCTATTGTGTGAAGGCTGGTTAGCTGAAAGCGTGGAAGGTGCTGCGCCAGATGAGATAAAAGTATCTTTGGATATGCTGTTCCAACTGGCGATACTACCACTTCTTTTGGAACGCGCCAACGACTGCGTTTCCGTTCCATCTGAGGCGGTCCCTGGACCACTACTACTGTCGTCATGGTCAAGTTCTGTACTAGAACCATGTCGGCTAGGGTGAATCTGCATTTGGATTACCGTCATTGTGTTGCGCACGAACTGGCTCCTAGACATCCGGTTGGCGATATCAGCCACGTGAAGATCAGTGTTGAGCAGTAGCAGAGAGTAGGTGACTGCATGGACAACATCTATTCACAGGGCTGAAGTTACGTCACCAAGGGGAAGTGTGCTCGGGTACGCACTGGCACTGGCATATAAACGACTCCCGTTGCAATCCCAAAAGCGCCTACTGAACTCTTCCAGTATACGATCCACTTGTTGGGTCTCAGCTTTCAGGTATAGTTTAGCGCACAATCGCCTTAGGTCCAATTCTCAGCGACATTTCTTTCTTTCGTTTTCTCCCTACTGTCACGCACCTGAAGGCATTATCCAGCCTGAGACCTGTAAAGTCATAGTAGTCCATGTAATAGCGCAAAGCAATTTTGTTGAGTCGTCCACTTGGTGGAAAAAATGAATCTTCATCGTTTCGGTCGCATCCGATGCACTTACTTGCCACCTAACCATTCCGCTATCTTGTCCTTGGATAAGAATTCCTCATCTTCTCGATAACACCGTGCTGCGAGTTCTTTCCCGCGCTGCTCTGTATCTTCGATATTAGAGAGTGCCGGATTTGAAGCGTAGCGGTTGATGACGAGGTCATTAGTGGAGAGCTCATGGTGTGGGGAAAGGGCAAGGGCTACAAAACCAAATGAAGCCATCAGCCGACTGACATCTGTTGTCCTGCAAGTACAGTGCGATGAGACTCACTAGCGCGCCCATCTTCACTTGTAGAAAGAAGGGAGGGTTCAGAGTTGGACGCACCCGAACGATGATGTGTGCGTAGTCGAGACATGTCACGATATGAAGATTGCATTTGGTTGCCGTAGCCCTTGGCTTTCAGTGGACTGGAGCCGTGACGAAGAGGTGGGATGCGAGGAGATACCACGGACGCTGTGCCAGCACTTGATCCAGAGTGCGACCGAGCAGGTGTCTGAAGCGAAGAAGAGCGGGGTGGTACGACGGGCTCCACGTCCAAACGTTGCTTACAGGTAACCTCCGCGGATGACTCTGTCGAGAGCGAAACGGATGGTACGGAGGAATGGATAGATGGTAGCAAGGGTGACCTCGCATCCGTCTGAAAGGCGGTCGTGGTGTCAGTACTTGCGGTGGGACGGGTAAGCGTAGTCCTCCTCGCCGGTGTGCAGGGATCCCGAAGATCTAGCGAGGAGCTCGGATCTGGGTCCAGCTTGGACAAGACACCCTTGAAATCACTAAGGATGCCGGTAAGGGAAGAGGTAGACTCCCAGGCATGGCCAGATATATGAGGTTCATAGTCTTTCGGAGGCAACGTCGGAGCCGGAGACGACTGCAACGTTATTTTCTGGATATCAATGTCACTAACGCTCATACTCCGGCGCTTTCCATGACTGATGAATCTATCTGCCCCTGGACGATCAATAGAGTGCTTTTCAGGGGAAGGAGTGCGGCCTTTCATTCGAGTGATAGGGTCGACCACGACAAGTGAACTGCCATCAGATTCGTTGCTCACGCGATCTATCGGAGCACCACGTATGGGCGGCAGAGGTTTGTGGTCTTGCGAGTTTACGCGAGGACCGGTAAAAACGTCCATTGGGGATGGCATACGTTGGACATCCCCGGGCAACGGGGGTACAGGTGGCACAAAAGCATCCGCAAAAGTGGGTCTTGCGTGAGAGGACCCTGGTAATGAGGTATCGGTGCGCTATAACAAGTGATCAGAACGCGAGTTGCGTAGGGAGTGATTGACATACGGATCGTTCACGCGTCGTCGACTGGCCGAGCATCCTACCCAAAAACGCGCTAGTTTTGGCTCTGACTGAGTTTTTGGATACCTGGCAAGGCAGAGGAGCGTTCAATGAAACCTATGTAACGCAGAGCATGCGGTGGACCGACCTTGTCCGAGTCTGCTTTTGAGGAAGTCCTCGAGCGCGGACTTGCCATTACCCAATCTGAACCGCTGGGGCTTATTGGATCTTTCGCAGACCTAGTACCACTCCTATAAGGCGCTGGGGTGATAGAAAGTTTGGGAGGTGCGGGAGAATTGGCAGCAGAAGACGTTGACGACCTCGCACGCGTCGAAGCTCGGATAGTACTGGAAGTGGCGGCGACGGCAGCGGAGGTGGTGGAAGAAGAAGGAGCACTGGGTAATGGAGGTGGCGGTTCCGGTCTTTTCTCTTTCTGGCTCTGGACAAGATTGGCCGGGACAATGCCGCCACGCTCTTTTGCTTTTCGTACGAGGGTTGCCAGATCGGGGCTGCTCGATGTTCCCGGAGACCGATAGATGGAGCGTCGTTTGGTGTGCATGTCGGTGTCTTCGGCGTCATAGAACACTTCGTTTGACGAGGAGGACGAAGGGGCCCTGGTGATGTTGGGGGTGACGGCGGAGGGAGACGGGGTTGGGGGCACGACGGTGGGTGTCGCGGGTGCCTGCACGAGTCGAGGGGTCCGCATCTCCTTCTGTAGTGGGGTTGGCGAGGCAGACTCGTGCCCGGGCTGATTGAGATTGGAGGAAACGGGGGTGTCCACTGCACCCAGGGAGTTTACATCAAGACCCTCCTTAAGCATCACGGTTCCACCCGCGCGTAACGCCTGCTCGAAATCAAGCTCCGTTCGCGAGACACGCCGGCTAACTTTAATGTCGTTGGAGGCTACAGGCTGGAGACCGTGGAAAGACGGCGTTATGGGTCCATTCGGGGTACGCGAAGGAGCACCTGTGGCATGCTTGAAAAGTGACGAGGCCAGCTTGACGGGAGCGATCACGACGGGAGGAAGAAGGTCTCAGAGGGTATGTTCGACGGGGTCGTCACCGTCGTCGCTGGTCGATCCTAGAATAATGGGGCCGTCCTCACGGAAGAAACGCAACCTTTCTCGCGTCTAGAACCCTTGGCCTCGGCAGCTGGAACGTCCTCTGACAGGTCGTCGTCACGAAGACCCCGTAAGTATGTGCAAACATTTTTTAGAAACTGATGGGATCATGTTACAAGGACATGTTCTACGACCGTTTGCAGCGACAATTTAAGATTATACTACGGGCAGCATAGCTTGCAACAAGGAGAAATCATACACGCATGCAGGCAAACCGACAACGCGGTTGAAAAACAAAGATGGGATAATCTATGGTCATATCATCCTACGATCCGGGCAAGAAAATATACGTGCGCCCCATAACGTCAGAAACGCGGATAAGAAAGACTACAAAAATACAACATCGGCAGCGCATGCAAGCAATTCACGTTAGCACGTTCGGTTCCGCCTCCCTACGGTTGGCTGATGTTCCGGAAAGACCTGTCGACGTCCGCCTTTGTCTCTTCATCGCTAGAGTCCCGGGAGGCGTTGGGCCGATCCCTGGTCGGCCAAAACTACTGGGTGCCCCGCGAGTGCCCATCAAGCCAGTGGGAAGCGTGCTCGTCGTAGACGCGCGGGGCCGCGTGGAAGAAGACGCCAGTTTGGGTAGCCCTGCACTTCCTTTACGGCCATTGCCGTTCGGCGCCCCAGATGCACGGTTCCTGTGTTCCGTGGCGTGTGAGGTGGAAGAACGAGTAAAATAACTCGAGCGCACGGACCTTTTCTTAATGACGTCTGTCTTCAATGATAACGGACGCACCACGCCGTGCAATTTCTGTCGTTTGACTTAGTACACCTCAGAAGAATATCTGTCAGGCAATGACCTACATAGAACAATCCGCATGCATTGCCTGTGCAGAACGCTGTTTAGTACGGATGATTCCATCGCAATACAGCACCACATCTTACATAATGGTTGTCCTTCTGGGTCTCTTCTCCAAAGCGGAGTGTTGGTCGTTTGGCAGTTAGTACACGAAGTGGGCGCTTGATCGCCATCGTCGCTGCTTCCCTTGGTAGCAGCAATGTTGCTACCTTCGGTCGTTAAGTCAGGCGTACTTGTCGACGATCGAGAATCAGCGATAGCATGGGCTCCCGACACCGATTTCTTCCGTTGCATATCCGGTGCTACCCGCTTTGTCGACGTCATCTTGCGGCTCTGCGTGCGGGCACCAGAATGCGGTATACCGTCGAGAGACGGTGGGGACGACGCGTTAGACGTAACGTACGGCTCTGGCGAGGCGGTCGTTGATGTCGCCACTCCATTTCCCCAATCGCTTGACGGACTGGCTTGGTAGCTTTGCAAGACGTTTTCACCGCCGTGTTCCACAGGTAGAATCTGTGTCGGATCAACATGCGTGTACGTAAACCCTACGCCTGCATCAAGGGAGAAGGGGAGTCCGAGGATTTGATGGTAATCAAGACTATCATCTCTGAGGAAGTTACCCGGGTTCGGCTGAGCATAGCTCTCAACTATAGTAGGATTTGAAGCCGCAGACGATAGCCCTTCGTTCACACCAGGAGGAGAACCTACTGACGGCGTATAGGTGGCCCCATTGAGAGAATGCGGCGCAGAATTGCGGAAGTGCAAATCAGATGGTCCAACGTCATCTGAAGCGTGTAACATGTGCGAGAAGTCCGTGACCACAGAGCTTCCGTGTGAAGGCAGGTCGAACATGCCATCAAAGGGCGGACAACTGAAATTGAAAGTTGTCGAAGGAAAAGAACCGTTAGTGACGTATTGATCCGCATCCTGCTGCTGGGATGACCGCGGATTATCCACCTCGACGTTGGAGGGGTCTGCACGAAGCAGGCTCTCTGCATGAGGTGCCTCAGCAGGCCGCTTCTGACCCAAGAGGCTGTTTGGTGACAAAGGTTTGCCATTCACTTGATGCCTACCGCTTGGCCCAATGAATATGCCCTCCCTCTCCACAGTGTGATCAAAACTCGTTTTGCGCACGTGCCTTGGGAACACACGGGGCTTTATCGTCTGGTCTTCCATGGGGAACTTGGACGGACCATGGAGGCCAAAAGGAGGAAGGGAAGAGGGATGGAAAGCAGGAGTGTTGAAGGCGGAAGAATGGTTCAGCTCATTGACATGCGCATTTTGGCGAGAAGAGCTGGCGTATTGCGAATGTGCGAGGTCGACATGACCTTCGTGCACAGCGGATAATGCGGATTGCGACGAGAGGTGACGCTGAGCAGTTAGTGCGGACGTACTCGGAATAGGTATGCTTGGAGAAGCTGTAAGGAGCTTCATATCACTGGAAGCACGGCGAATATATGCCTGCGGACATTCTTCATTACTGGCGGAGGACCCATGCCCGCCTGTAGGGAATGGGAACTGCCCGTCGAAATGGGCAGACATGATTCCCTGATCATACCCCATTCCCGGTGGTGGGCGCGAGCGGGAACGACTCTGCGGCCTCCAGTCCATGGATATCCGCGACCGTGACCTGCTTACAGCCCGCCAGTCCATCGGAACAACACTAGCGATGTACGCATTTCGTCATGTAGGGAGCACGAAGGGATGGAAACGAGAGAACACTCACTCGTCGTCCTCCGTGCCATCCTGATTGGTTCCATCGAAACCAACGACGCGCACCTTGCCTTTACCCTTGGCAATAGGCCTGCCTCTTTCTTCGGCAGTAGCCTGGGAAGCAGACACCTCGGCTGTCAACGTCGACGGAGTGGTTACTTCGTCCTTGATCTTGACCTTCTTCTCCACCACTCTGTCTGCCTGTTTCGTTTCCTCATCCTCATCCTTCTTTTTCCTCAGTGCTAAAGCCATCATCCGCCAGGTGAGGTTCTCCATCCGCTGGGCATGAGGGAGATGTGCCTTGGTGCGCGCATACATCTTCCAGACCTGGGCAGCCAAGGGATCTTGTTTGGCAAGTTTCTCTGGGTCGGCCTCGGACGGGGCAAGCGTAGTGGATTGAAGATCAGGCGAGCCTGATGGCCTGGGAGAAGTGAACGAGCTCGGCCTAGGTTCCTTATGTGTCGTCGCATTGAATAGATCGTCTGAAAATATATCGTTGAAAATGGCCGATTTAGAGTCCAAACATAATGATCCTGCGGTGGACGTTGGTGAGCGCTTCTGAGCGGACAGAGGAGAAGGCTCTGGGTGAGCGATGCTATCATGAGGTATGGTTAGCTGGGAGAGGGGGGAATAAGACCAAGGCGAGGACGGTGTAGTGGACTGAGGAGACATCCACAGCGACGGTGGTATCCCTACGTTTGAACGTTCCGTAGGTGCATCATACCCCGGATAGTTAACGGCAGGTATGGGCAGGAGATCAGGATGTACGGTGGACGCAAGTGCGCTCGTACTTCGGTTGTGGTTGGCGGCTGCCAAACTTGCATCTGACGTCTGGCGTGGGGAGTATTACGCATGGAAATGCAGGACGAGCGGGACGTAAGGACTCACTATTATGCGGTGACTATCCAAGATCTTATGTGGTCTAGAAAGGTTAGCGTGCCGGGGCTGATTAGGTGAGGGGAGAACATCGTTGGGTGACGATGGTGCACCGTCGATCGAAGGGCCAGCAACGGAGGGGTGCACTCTCGAGAGGGAAGGTCTAGGAAGATGATGGGACGACGACGCAAACGGAGCGCTGCCATTGGACCAAGAAGAGGGATGGACGTGGTCGACGTGGGGACTAGTGGGCTGAGTCTTGATGGGAAGGGTTCTAGAATGGGAGAGAACATGACGGCCGTGGTCATGGTTGATGCCATTGGCTGAACCATTGGGGACTGAGATGACGCCTTGGGCAGCCAGGTTAGCGAAGAGGGTTGGATTGAGGGGAGCTGAAAAGAGGCTGCCCCAGTCAGCGTTGGGAAGAGACTGCATGGCAGAAGGATGATCAGAAGTATCGGGGGAGAGATGGGAGGAAGGAAGAGCCTGATGGAGCATGGAAGACAGGGAAGAAGGGTCAGGAAGACGATGGGGCTGGGAACGGGTATGGCAGGGGGGAGGGGAGTGAAGGGAGGGGGATATGGCGGAGTGAGTGCCCGGTTCAGGCGAGTAAGGAGAGGAGAAGGATGTGTCTATGGACGGGCGTTCGCCGGATGGGCAAGGCCGGGGAGTGGAGATGACAGAGCCAGCAGCGGCAGACAAGAGGCCCATGTACCGGTAGGATGTGCGGCAGATGGGACCAAGGAGAGGGGGGCTAACAGGGCTAGCGATGAGAAGACGAGGCAGGAGAGCGTTATGCAGACGGATCGAACATACGACGCGAACGTAATGAGGGTGTGACCCGACTGGCGTCAATTTGGGATAGAGCGTGTGAGAGAGCGAGCGCCGTGGGGGGGATGGAGGAAGAAGGATCCTGGCGAGGACGACTGGCCCTGGAAAGCGACTTTCCGTGTTTACTGGAGAATATTTCGGTATGAAGAGACAGACGAGGGAGAAGAAGGAATGCCGAGTGTGCGTGCCCAGGGACACCTCTGGCAAAGGGACAAGGACGCGGGAATCGCGGCCCGTGGCCGAACCGTCGCCCACATCATGTAATATCCCCACCTCTCAATTCCTCTGAATCATTCACATGTCTGCTCGGGCTGTCCGAGGTCCCGACCCACCACCGTGCCAAAGTACTTACATCCATGCTTTGGACGTTTTCAAGGCTTGTCAATTTTTTTACCCTGACACCCCTCGTCCCATCTGCGACCTCCCAACAAACGTCCACTCCTTCCCCCACGCCGCTCTTTCCCCTTTGATCGGTCATCATGACGTCTCCATCATACACCTCCGCACCTGTTACGCTTCCAGGATGCTATATACACTTAAGCCTATTCTCTCATCTCTCAT
>JADGIP010000311.1:0-22750 GCA_016618355.2 Astraeus odoratus | reverse complement strand
CATGGGCTATTTAGCATTGGAGCGTTCCTTACGACTTGTATTGCGTAATGCAATGCTTTAAAATAGTGGACGTGCTAGACGTCAATGGGTAGCGTACATACATGAGTACATGAGCGAGTGTGCGTGCAGATGCGTGTAAGCTACGAAAAAAAGCAAATAGCTGATATTGCGTGAAATGAGGTGGACATAAGTTATCGTCACGGAAGCAATGCAGCAAGACGTGGATGTGATGATGCAGCAAGGAATCTGATACAACCGAATGGCGATAGATGATGATGCTGTGCGATGCGATGCAGGGGTCTCTCTCTTTGTTCCTCGTCTAGTCTCCTGTCCGCGACGAACAGATCGGAATACAATTCACCACTGACGTCCGGTCCGACGGCCATGCTGGTCGGCCTCGTCTGCCTGGCAGGCGTCACATTTTGTCTGGAAGAGGTTGCGCACTCTGCGATAATCAGCGTATTCCTAAACGAGCACATATCAGGCACCCAAGGACGGAGCCGACGGTTAGAACCCAGTTCGGGGGGAAGTGTTGAACGCGGCAAGTTACTGACCGAGTTACATCCGCAGTTCCTTGCTGTCTTGTGCATGTGTGAAGGGCTGAGCTTGCAGTAGGGCGATTCGCAGTCGTGAGTGATTCCGGTTTGGTATATCCGGACATAGTGCTACGGAAGAAGGCGTCGGTGGCGACGAACTAGTGAAAAGTCGACGGATACATACGCCGCAGCCCCTGTACTGGTCTCCGAAGCTGCGGACGTCGTCAGCGATGGAGAAACGGACGTGGCGGCGGGTATTCACCATTCCATGCTACACATATCGGATGACGTGGACGGTGAACACAGGATATAAGAGTAGGCTAGAGTCGAGTGCTGGGGGGGCACAGGATGTCGAACGATGGCAGGCAACGTTGTGAGCGAAGAGGTTTTATAGTCGGACGCGGAACGCTGCCACTCTGAGGATGGCTGTAGGACGTGATTTGGTAAGGCGTCTTTCGGGGCAGCGGAACTGGCCATATTCGAAGTGCATCGTGGGAGTGGTCATGGGTTGTTGTTTCATAGAAAAATATATAAAAAACGCAGCGGTGGGTGGATGGGGAAGGTAAGGTCAAGTAATCTCATTCCGTTGGTGTATCGGAGCTGTCTTGGGCCCTTGATCTTCCCTGCAGCACTCCATGTCGTCTCTTTCGGGACAGTGCAGGTACGTGTTGCGGGGAGTCGTCACATGTCATTTATTTCTCAGGTCGATAAGCTCGTCCCTGCTCGATACGGCAACGAAAACTTCATCCCACACGAGGCCTTTCATTTTGTTTGGCCTGCCAAGGTACGACCATTGGCTGTTCCTTGACCCTCCGTCTGCCTCCGGACGCTATGATGGCTCCAATCGACGCATCGTGCATGTAACTCGCCGTCAAGCTCTCTCTCCCATCTCGGGGCCACAGATCTCACTATCTTCGTCATGTATGGCCCGACCTCGTATGCTGACCCGTGCTTTCAAATCAGCACACTGACGATGGAAACGAGTCATCTTATAATTGGCTGGCTTGACCATCCGGCTACCGGCAAAGACGTAAGCCTTGATAAGTCGGGGCTTTGGGCAATACGACGGGCACGTTGTCTTGTGCCAATGGCCATGCAGCGGGCACTCGTTCACCTGGATGATGCTTCATTTGTACGAGGGGTTCTCTAACCGATCGTTAACAACTGACAAAAGGTCGCGGCTGCCGCGAGAAGACCACATCCCGTGACCAATGAAATCGTGCCATCCGGAGGCTCTCTTCTGTTTCCAATCAACATTGGACAACAACTTGTCCAGCTTGCCGATCACAAGTATGCTATTGGCGCGCAAACCATTTCCTATCCGATCCATTTCTCAGAAAAATTGGAGAAGAAAATCAAAGAAAGGATAAAGCCAGGAGATAAGTATACCGTAAACGAATTGAGCCCGGGGCACATATGTACTGGAAGCACAGTAGGTATATGTCATCAGCGACGGACATTGACTACCATACGAGCTCGCTCTGTTGTCACGCCAACACTGTGGCACGCCCGTTCTGTACACAACGGGTCCCCCATTCCGAGGGGTGGCTCCACACGATGACATACCCTATCTCTTGAGTCCATGCAACTGCGATAGTTGGGTCACGTCACGAGATATGGGGAATGCCGTTGTTGGGAGGAGTACCGTCCTGTCCGCTTCATGCATCAAGTGCCCCAAGAAGACCTTGTTCGAGTGCAACAGTGAGGTCATGGCTATTGATCGGCGTTAGCGGACTCATCACGTGGGGAAGCCGCCTGCCTTGCTGCAACCAGAACCCAGAGAATTTCGAAAGCGAGGGCGGATCTTTGGGCAAGGAGACTTCTGCTTCTTGCAGCCTGGCAGGTGGAAAACATCGTGTCCCAGATCCACCTCTCCTTATCACTCGGACGTAAGCCTATCACCACATCTGCGAGCGTAGGATGACGTCTTCATACCAGTTTGTTGGCTGGCTGCCACAGATACGTACGCGGTTGCTTTCCCAAGTGCGATGAGAAGACAAATTGGATAGAACACCTAGACGGGCACCGTACAAGGTTATTGGTTCAACGGAGGTGGCCCTTGAGTGGTCAAAGCTGTCCATATATGGTGGGTGGCTGCTACGTGTTGCTGGTGGGAGGCATCAGTTGCCAGAGAACTCCTCTATGCCTTCTTCACTAGGCCAGTAGAAGCTCAGTGAAGAAGCCTGGGGGATTGGGCGTAGTTGCAGAAGGGCATCCGTGGCATTGATACCGTGTTTGTGCATGACACGTGTTTACAGTGCTTTGCCGCAGACCTTACTTTCATTCAGGAAAAATGGGGGCGCATCCTTCAATCGGGAGGCTGATGATAGCAAAGGTTATTGCGGCATCTAAGCTGTGTATCAGTGTCCAGTCGCTTGCCCTAGCCTACAGCAGGCCGCATACGTATTCGCCAAGAGACTTACACGACAGCTAGTGCAACGCCACCGAGCCATTTAAGGCTTCCTGCGCTGCTACGTTCGCGTTTGAAACCGCGAACTCGAACATCCGATACAGGAGATCAAGAGGACCGGAGGGCAATAAACGTTTTTGGTTTGGTATAGGAAAGCTAGATGAGTACTGTGAGACCTTGAACTGGTGGCATGACATCGATAAACGACCGAACGGGCAACAGAGCCTGCCCCAGGCACTACATTGAGGGAACTAGGATTCGACAGAAAGAACAAAGGCAGCCCCGTCGCACCAAACCAACGGGAAGAACAGGGCAAAAAGTGGCAGTTATAGCTGGGTTAATAGTTATTCCGCTGAGGGATCTTCGCAGAGGCCTCATGCTCTTAGGAGAAGAAATGCAGGATCTCACAATCATATACCTGTGTCGATCGAGTGAGTTCGGTGAAAATGCAGAGTTGCGTCTATGGATCTCGCCTAGCTGACAGAACTCAACTTAAACCTGTAGATTCGAACTTCGTATAATGAGCTGGAACTGAGATCCTTTGAAATGTAACCGTGATGTGAAGGGAAGCGCTTAGCCTCAAGAAATGTTGATGCATCATCTTGCACTGGACTGCCCCTCAGCAGACTTAGGAGAGTAGCCTGGGACCTCCAAAAAAATCGACCTAGGCTGGACACACACGTGACCTCAAATAAGTGCACACGCGCATTGTTCGCGGTCGTCTAACGGCCGACCACCATGCCGTAAGGTATCCCTGTACCAATTCATTGTGCGTCTTCGATCGGCAACATGGACAACCCATTATCGAATTATTAGAACACTGTGCTTCAGGATCACCATGCGGGGAAGATGGAAGCTAACCCAAGTCACGGGGCCCGAAGATGAAGGTAAATGTGTGGTACGGGTCAGTATAGAAAACACGCGACGAAAAACGGTAGGGCCACGACGCCCAAGCATGCAGCTACATTACAATGTATAGAATAGTGCTACAGGGTAGATAGAATCTTCAAAACACTCAAATAGAAAAGGGAGGATGTGGTTCATCGAAGTCGATTGCGTTACACTTCTGGAGATATCCTTACTATGGGTTAGCTAACACTGTTGAGGTAACTGGAACACTCATGATATTTTGGTAACATGAGGGCATCTCTCTTTCAAGAAGGCCGTGATCCCTGGGACACCACATATTCATGACAATCTGGATCCCCACTCAGCGCGGAAGAAGACAGCGACAGCGTCTACCAACTTGTATGAATACACGAGAGGTTAGGGGGTGGGTCTGCCTCGGTGCGAACATCGGGCTACAGCTGACCTGACCTTGACAAACCATCATCAAGGAAGCCCTTTCAACAAGACGCCACTGCGGACAGGCATGGATACACTACATCGAAGCCTACACGCTGTCAGTGCCAGGAAAGGTAAATTCTGTCCCCGACGACTTCTCTCTCGCCTGTCCGTGAACGAGTCAGTCCGTCTCAATGGCAAGGTCTCTGACTCGCACCTGAGCTAATAAATCACTATCAATCTCGGGTAGCGCCTCTCGTACATCCCCAGGCCACGGCACAACCTCCCAACGCGTAGGAGGATTCTCGATACATAGACAAAGGTCCGCGGGTATGTGTGCACCATGCTCGGCGTTGAAGTCCTCTCGTACCTGTCGTTCCTCTATAGCATGTGCTGAATTAGCATACCGCGGGGGCAACCCAACGAATTGGGAGCACAAAGGTGGGATAAATTGTACACTTGCCTTCCGTCAAGGCTTGTAGTTGAGCCATCATACCCTCGACGATCTTTTCCGCGGCCTCTCTGTACTGTCCTCTGCGAGCAATCTCGACAAGTAGTTTGTTGAACGAGGATTGGTATAGCACGAAACGGTGATGGAGCTCTTCCACCACCAGCAGTCTCTGTTGGAGGCCATCCAGTAAATCCTCGCAGTCACTCTAATAGTTACAATTGTAAATATGTATAACCAAAATATGCAGAGATAATAGCTTACTTCAACTTCCTGCTGTTTATCTAGCATGTCCGTCATAATTTCCCCAAGTTCATCTAGGTTGTCTAGGATACCATTACTAACGTCTAGTCGCTCTTGGACAGTATCCTTGGCTTGTATGAGGCTCTCACTGTACATTCATTAGGTTGTGTTAAATCAAATGGTCACAAGCTTCCACTCACTGAGCTTCTTGTACCGTTTTGACACCATCCTCGAGTTCTGCCATAATCGCCGGCAGTTCATCCGTATCCCGGTTCATCTCTAGTTCACAAGAATAGAACTCAATGAGCGGCCACAGCACACAGCACTATTCAGCCTACCTTTCATGTCCTCGTCACTGAAAATCTCACCATCTTCACTGTCATGTAACGCGCCCGCCATCTGTTCATAGTGCGCAGCCAGACTCTCCAAGTGCTTTGCCATCTCTGCGGTAGTGTTTTCCTGGGCCGAGAGTAAAGGCTCGATCGAAGAAAACACGCGAGTGGTAGGTAATGAATCCCGTATAGAGGTTACCGCATTGGAGAGTGTCTCAGGGTAGTGATAGGTGGATGACATGATGTCCTAGGGGCAGTTTGATCGTATGTCTCGTGTCAATGAAAGCTAAGACTACGTGCGGTACGCATTACTCACATCAAGGCGCGTCCTGTCACTCTCCACCGCATCGAGGACCTCTTCAATGGCTGCCTCATCAACGAAATCTCGAAGGGTCTTCCATTTCGTGCGGTCGACGTCGTGACGGACTTTGCGATGAATTGGGTCGTCGCGTACGGTTGCTGACGGGCTCAGTTGAGGATCAATGATACCATCCTGCTTATCCAGAGAGCTTTGGCTTCCAAATAATGACGAATCCGAGGAAGTCTGATGGAAGTCTGGCGGAACTAGTTGTGTGTCGAGGGCTTCTAGAATGGTATCAAGTGCGGTGGTGCGCTGGGAGCGCACGGTGTCCCATTCCTATGTGTGGTTTGGAACTTAGACAGTGCACAGTCTGTGGGAGATACATACACGGATCTGTCCCTCAAGCTGAGAACGCTTTATTTCGATGCTCTTTGCCACACTCGCAGCAAGCTAGTCATCCAGAGTGAATATGCAATGAGTCCGCATAACTCTCCTGCCAGTTCTCTGGAAATATACATACCCTGAGTTGCTCGATTACTGCCTCACCAATCCACTTTACTTTGGCGTCTAGAGCTAGCACATCCACAGCACATTGGGCGGACGCGTTCGTGAGGGCATTGGCTTTGGAACATAGTTGTTCGCCATGCTGGAGTGCCTTCTTGGACTGTAGAACAAGGGTGACGAGATGCGGTTGATCAGCCTGATTACTGCCTTGGGGAGAGGCCATCGTTGATGGTGTCAGTACCGTCTGTCCTTGTCCTTGGCGCGTATTCTGCTGGTCAAGGTATGTTTCGGGTGGCTGTGCCGTACTGATCCTGTCTGATTATGTAATTGTCCCATTTCCCGCTACCTGAATCAGTCACGAAGACTGTCCTGACCAGAAGCGCTCACAGACACTACGATCCATACGATGAAGGCAGGTCCTAGGCAGGCAACAAAACATGCTGCAACATTGTGTCTCGCTTGTTCATCGTCTTTACTACCTAAAGTCCAAGATGTTTTCCTGACCCCGTGTTGTTCTCGGCCAATTTGTCCAACATGTCTATCCACTAACCCTCGCCTTGGGAGATATAATCCGTGCCTTTCGTGCCTCGGGGGCGTTGGTGTCGTTGGCGCGTCGTCCTTGTCCTCCAGTCAAGCACTTTCCTCTGTCCCGGTTGCAGAGCAGGGTGTGATGAATGTTGACGGTGCCCTGCGCGACGATGCTGTGTTTGTCCTCGGTGACGACGGGGACGATGATGATATAGACTTACAGCAGATTTCATCCCGCATTCATGCTGTTTCACGCGAAACTGGGCTTTCCACCGCCTATACTAGCTCCCCTGAGCCTAAATTGGACCATCTACCGGACTCATTCGCGATTACTAAATCGGAGGATCCAGTATCTGACCGTGGCATAGATCTAACTACCACTGACGAAGCGGCCCCGCGCGTATATCACTTGCGACGCGGGGATACCCTACAGGGCATAGCCCTTCGCTGTGGTGTGAATGTTAGTATCCTTTCGAACCACAGAGCAGTCTGACTGACGATTTTCCAGGGGTATGAATTATGTCGCCTTAATAACCTTCCGCCGAGCACGCTCAGCACAACCCCACATCTTCTACATACCCGTACAACTATTAAATTGCCCCCATCTGCACGTCCTTCGTTCGGTCGCGCGACTCCGCCTGTTGATCCGGAAGCCGACATCAGGCGCGTCCGCGGTCGTGCTGAGGAGAGACTGCAGATACTGACGAAGGAAACAGACTGGCGCGTGGCAAAAGCATACGTAGCGTTGGCAGATGACCCAGAGGAGGAGGTTGTGCACGCAATGAAGTGCAAGGAGATGCGTGTAGGGGTCGACGGGGTCACCTTAGACGCCCGTGCCGTGAGCATGTATTTGGACGACGAAGAGTGGGAAGAGGAACAGAGGAAGGTAGGGAAAGTGTTCACACCGAGCCGTACCACCACCTTTAGAGCCTGTAAATAGGGCGGCATGGTTACATACCTTGCAGATACTTGTAAGTCGTCTGAAGCACCTATTAATAAGCGCCGCGACATGTCCGGACTAATACTAGCCCAATCAAGTCAACCACGGAAGAGAACTCTTGCAGATCAAGTTGCAAGTGTAGAATGCAAATCAACGCAGACCGGTTCATTTAATCAATGCACATAAGATACACGCAATAAGCTAGCATAGTTTAATAATAAAATAGGCATCTCCGTCGTACGTCGTCTGTTACCCATTAATCGATCTTTTTGACAATGTTTTTCTCCTGGACTTGAAGGTTAGTTTCAAATCACGAAATGCACGCAAGCACACCTGATAGCTCGTACTCTTTCTTGTTTTATCGTTCTTGATGAGATACCTCTCTTGCTAATGACAGTTAGCGCTATTCATCGCATACCCAAGACGGAACCACCAACATCGCCAGTTCTCTCCACAGAATCGATTGTCCCGGTGGTATGAGAGACGTTGTCTTCGCCACCACCAACCGGCCTGTACTCTACATGATCTCCTTGCTACAAAGGGGTCAGACGAATCCTCTGAGGGAACTCGGACATCGCGTCACCTTATATCGAACCTTCTCTTCTTCGTTAGCAAGCCCATTTCTTCGCTATCGGCAACCTACCATTATTTTTTATGGCGTGCCTTTCGTTGACGAGGTGTGACAGCGAAATTCGTATGTGATATGAATACCATCCTCGCTTTCTCGCAAGTTTATACGAACTGGAAGTTGTTGCATTATTGAGATGGTCACTTCCCAGCAATTTTGAATTGTCTTGCTTGTGACGTCTATCAGCAATCATGAGTTGACCTTTTGAAATTCGCGCTCGTAGATGGGCTGCCTTTTAGCTGCACCAGCGAATAGGAGTTGATCACGTTTTTTCCGATTTTTCATTGTATGTGACGTCGACTTTTGCTTGGGTTTTGGAAATGAGCGTGGCTTTACTTCGTCTGGAGGGTATACAGTACTGCATCATGGTGGCCTTGTCGATCAAACTTCCAAAACGGGAAAAGGGTAGTGTATTATGTAATAAACGTCACGTGAATTGCGCGAACTTCCCCTTGGTTTTTTTGGGCCATGGTGAGAACGAAAGACGTGCGTCGGCTGGTTTCGGCCCTTGGCAACATCTCGCTCTTAGTGTCGTCCATCTTGCAGACATGGCAAAGCTTGAGCCCACCGAGGAGCAGCTTCTACAGGTGTGTGTGCTGTACACAATTTCTGCGTAGAAATTATCTTATGTACTTGTCATAGTCGGCACTGGAGCATCCGTTTGAGCCTCCCGAAGTGCCTGTCCAGCCAGCGCTTCCTCCTTCCACAGGTCCCATCGAGGCTACAACACCTACAGCTGGTGCGGCTCCGGTAGCGACGGGTCCCGTAGAGCCATCTGGAGCTGAGGAAGAAGATCCTTGGAAGGGAGAGTTTGAAGCTCAGGTCGAAGAATGGCGAGCCAAGTCTGCTGAGGCTCGCACAAAGGCCGAGCATGAGAGGGCAAGATGGGAAACAATTCGGAAGCATGAGGAGGAGGAGAGACTGGCTCTTGGCCAGGAACCTGAGAATTGGGACTCCCTTGGTTCGCATATCACCACCTCCATCGCTGCTGCTAGCGAAATCCTGGCAGGTTCAACAGCATCGCTTGTCAGCACGCCTTCCCGTGCAGAGGGCGCGGAGCATTCGAGTTTAGAGAAAATGGGGGCGAATGACCATGTCCTTGCCTCGCAACACACTGCAACCGAGAGTGTCTCCCCGTCTCAAAAATGGGTGAACATATCATCGCCTGGATCTTCTTTTCCATCCATGTCACTCCCAGATCCTTCTGGTCCACCATCTCCATTACCTAAAGAAGCTCTCCCTGCTCCGTGTCCACCTGCGCAATCGTATCAAGCTACTGAAGCAAAAAATGCTAACCATCCACCATCCACTCTTCCATCTATTATGGATCATGCGGTCACTAAACGGACACGACTGTCACTCATACTTTCTTCCCTTGCTATCAACTTAGTGCTTCCATTCGTCAATGGCGTCATGCTTGGGTTCGGTGAAATATTCGCCAAGAATGTCCTGGTTGGCTGGTTCGGGTGGAAGTTCCAGAGTGGCCGCACAGCGGCTAATGTCGGCTTCCGGCGGTAATTCAATGGCTCTTTTTTAGGAGAGCAATAGAGAACCATGATGATGTACCATACCCTCAGCGGATACGGAATGCACTATGTGAGATATATCTATGTATGTACAAGTTAACGAAAGTTAACCGATTAACGCCTAAAGCAGTTCCTGTGGAACTACTGGTGTGGTAATCTAGGCACGTAATGATTGTGAACTTCCACATAATTTTGAGGTTATTAAGTACAGCGGCACATATCAAGACAACATCAACTTTCGGCGAACTAGCTTAAAAGGCACATACCCTTGGAACTCATTACATCACTCCCCTTACTTATTGTAGACCAAAAGGATAGCAACTGTCGGGTACAACAGTGAGGATGTCTGAACCTGTCCTGCAGGAGTTTCCCTGTGCCATGTTCAATATGCCAATACTGTACGTTTTCAAACTGAAGCATCGGAGCCCAAAGTGAGTCATATCTTCCTCGTACTGGCGCTCGGAGAGCTTTTTAGAGAATGACAATTTCCGTACCTGGGGCCAAGACTCAAAATATGGATCCAGTGGATGCCGCAGCTTGTCAGTTGGAGTTGCACATTGGATATTGCAGTTCCTCAAGACCAATGGCTTGAACACTATCAAGGTACTAGGATGCATTAGGAAATAATAGTTGTGTACGCCTGTCCCATGTCTCGCACTGAGGTTGAGATATGATGGCTTTAGTGAATCCGAGAACCGCTCATGGAGTAGAAACAGAAGTGCCTTATAAGTGTTCGGGCGAGCAAAGCAGTCTTCGTGTTCAACTGGTCAGTCGCGGAAGTAGATTGCAATTTCTGCAGTGCGGCAGTAACGAAGTTCGGTAACTTGTATGTGCAAACAGTACTATGAGTATAGAGTCATGTAAGAATTAACACGCCCCTCGATGTCTTACAATTTATACCTTTGAGCTCACTACACAATTTAATTCCCTTGCTTGCCACAGATTAGGAGGTGTGTAAGTTGTTACACTACTGGAGCTACTGGAAACATCATCAAGTTTATCACTGGCCGGAGCTTCCTTGGTTCTCCTGTTCAGTAGGAGTTTCCTCTGCGCCGTGTCCAGTGCATTGAAATGCAGGATCCATATTCTCGAACAACGGTGCTAAAAGCCTCATGCTTTCTTTGCGTATACGGTCAGAGTGTTTTGTTAATTTCGCCGAAAATATGAACTTTCGCAGTGGGGGCCAAAATGATGGTTCGAGTACACGCTGCAGCATTTCAGGCAGATATTTCGTTTAACGCACATGGAATACTGCAGTTCCTCCAGGTCAGCTTCTACCAACGGCATGAGCTCGACAAGGATGCGTACCAAGAAATTATAGAGGTGAACATCCGACCCGGATGTCCCAATGTTGAGATGGAGGGATTCCAGTGAATCAGAGAATCGTTCATGAAGTAGACCTAGCAGCGCCTTGTATGCATCTAAGCGAGCTATGCGATCCTCTTGTTCAATGGTGAACCCGACCAGGGTTGTGCTTGTGACTCGTGTAAGAAAATGGTGAGCAATATCAGCATCCCCACAAAATATCAGACGACGAAGAACAGGAAAAATTGGTGCGTCCAGTTGGGGTTCATCTGGAAGGCAATATCTCATGTGAATACTGAGTTCTTCAACCGATGAATCACAAATGACGTGAAACAGAAACTGGAGATCATGGGAGCGCAAGATGGCCCGTGTCAGGTCCGCCATTCTCAGCCGTTTAAGATCCAGCGGTTGAACTAGTTTAGTGCGCCCGAAACGGAAGGTACCACCAGCGCGTAGGCAGAGATGTTCGACAAAGGGTGCGTGAGAAGAGAGTTGCAATAAAGTGTTTCTATGATCCTCCCTATCCTCACTCCCCATACCATACACGAATGCCGTGAGTGACTTGGGAGCTGGAGGGAGTAGCTTCTCCCTTCTAATGCCAGAATCCGAGAGGAAGCAGGTAAGGCAGCGCAGGTTGGGGAACAGGTCTACTCCAGTTCGGGCACGGAGTGCTGCTAACCTGGGATATATGGATCTCCGCCCATCCATCCATACCTCACTTTGATTAACTGAGTATAACTCTTTGATCCTGCAGGCATATTTGTCGGACGTTTTCCATTTTTCGATTGGAGAAGATGTTATTTGCAAGAACTCCTTTGTACTTATGTATATGACCTGTGTAAAACAAGTTTAATTTCGCAGAGGATTGCGCATGATGCCTTACTTACCCAACATGCATCCCTTACTTCCTCTGGAATAAATGGCATGAAGGGTTTTAACGAGGCCATCTTAGCCCACAAAATATTGAGAGCAGTTTCAGATATAGCTTTATTGCAATAGACAAGGCTGAGCAAAGATTTCCTGACATCCTGCAGATGTCCGCAGATGACCTGAGCAAGTTCTGCGATCGCAAAATCTATGGAAGCACTCATGTTGCCAGAGAAAGAGCAAACTTGTGGAAAAAGATGCTGCCTCGATAGTGGGTTGACGGAGCGACTGGGTAAGATCGGAGACCAACCAATGTAGAGGAAATGCGAGTGTCAAGTTCAAAGAAAAATGAATGAGACAAGCGAGGCAAGCGAAGAGACGACTGAGACAATATAACTAGTAGACTCTTTCGGGATGGAGCTTTAGATCTCTGGAATGGCACCTAGATTGCCTGCTGCTGAGGGAGCTACAGTTAGCTGTAAGTCAAAGTGGCTTAGTGATATGAGCAGTAACGTATTGTAGTCAAAAGAGAGAGATTGTACGTAAAGGACTCGAGACGAGGTGGAATATACATACAGCAATCAAAGTAAAAACCTTAAGTATTTATGAACAATGACAGATGAAATGGAAGATGAATAGAAACTTTGAATCAGACACGAGAGAATGAAATATGGCCTTGTCACTGGCGTAAGTCTAGGCCCTATCTATGAAGTGATGTGTGAATTCCGTAATCCAGCAGGTTGTCACCCTCAGCTGAATTCCGTCTGGATCCGATGTGTGGGATGACTTCAGGTAGTGGCATAAGCAAGGAATTCATTTTTGGAATACTACTTCCGATTGTCAGCAATGTTTGCAGAGCATGTTGGAGGATATGCCACTGGAGTGAGATGGTCATCTGGCGATCATTTGGAAATGAGTGTATGACTACCCATTGGGTCGGGCATTGTAGGTGCATCCGACGTCCATCTCCTTGCATATAGCTCTTACTCACCCACAGAAGACCGCGTCATTTCTCAATCCGTATGTGCTCGTATGCTGCCCCCTTGTTCCTACTTAAAGTGGTTCATGATTACCCTACAGTACTACGGATATGGTGACATAAGTGGATCCCTCGGTGCCCTGCAGTTACACCTTTAAACTCACTAGCACACGCTTTAATTTCTTTGTTTACCACATACTTGGGGGTAAGTTCGTATACTGCTGGAGCTGCTGGAAAAGGTGACGTCGTCAGCTTGCTTATCACTGGCCAGAACTCCCTTGGTCCTCCAGTTCAGTAGGAGTCGCCTCTGCATCATGTTCAATGCGTCGAATATTCATCTTCTCGAAAAACGGAGCCAAATGTCTCATCCTTTCCTCGCATATATGGTCAGAGTGCTTTGTTGATCTCGTCGAAAATGTGAAGTTTCGTAGTGTGGGCCAAAATGATGGTTCGAGTGCACGCTGCAGCGCTTCAGGCAGATATTTCTTGTCAATGCACATAGAATACTGTAGATCCTCCAGGCCAGCTTCTACCAGTGGCACGAGCTCAACTAGGGTATGTGCCAAGAAATAATAGAGCCCAGTATCCGCCCCGGACCTCCCAATGTTGAGATGAAGGGATTTCAATGAATCAGAGAATCGTTCATGAAGTAGACCCAGACGCGCCTTGTATGCATCTAAGCGAGCTATCTTGTCCTCTTGTTCAATGGTAAACTCGACCACTGCTGTGCTTGTGACTCGGGTAAGGAAATGGTGTGCAATATCAGCGTCTCCACAACATGTCAGACGACGAAGGACAGGAAAGATTGGTATGTCCAGTTGGGGTTTGTCCGGGAGGTGATATCTCATGCAAATACTGAGTTCCTCAACTGGTGAGTCACAAATGGCATGAAACAGAAACTGGAGATCATGAGAGAGTAGAGAGACTCGTGTCAGGTCTACTACTCTCAGCCGTTTAAGATTCGGCGGTTGAGCTAGTTTAGCATGCCCGAAATAGAACGTGCCACTAGCGCGTAGGCAGAGATGTTCGACAAGGGGTGCATGAGAGGAGAGTTGCAAGAGAGTGTTCCTGTAATCCTCCCTGTCCTCCTCACTCATGAAGCCATACACGAATGATGTGAGCGACCTGAGAGTCGGCGGAAGTAGCTTCTCGCTTCTAATGTCCATGTCCGAGAGGAAGCAGGTAATATGGTGCAGGTTGGGGAACAGGTCTACTCCAGTTCTGGCGCGGAGTGCTGCTAACCTAGGATATATAAGTCTCTGCCCATTCACCCATGCCGCACTTGGATCAGCTGAGTATAACTCTTTGACCCTGCGGGAGTACTTGTCGAACGTTTTCCATTTTTCGATCGGAGGGGATGTTAATTGTAAGAACTCCTTTGTGCTTATGTCTATGTCCTGTATTCCACCAGTTTAATTTCGTAATAGTATTGCGTATGATGGCCTACTTACCCAACATGCATCTCTTACTTCCTCTGGAATGAACTGCACGAAAGGTTTTAATGAATCCATCTTGGCCCACAAGACATCAAGAGCAGTTTCAGATATAGCTTTATTGCAATAGACAAGGCTAAGCAAGGATTTCCTGTCATCCTGCAGGTGTCCACAGATGACCTGAGCAACCTCTGCGATCGCAAAAACTATGGAAGCACTCATGTTGCAGGAGAAAGAGTAAACTTGTGGAAAACGATGCTGCCTTGATAGTGGGCTAACAGAGCGGCTGGACAAGATTGATCGATGACCCACCAAGTACAATTCGCAGACACGTGCAGACAGGCGCCAATTGACCAACCACTTCCATCCATTCCAGTCAGTAGCTTTTTCTTGTTCTTCCAGCCCTTCCCTCACATGATACCATCCGGCAGTTGGAGAAATGTTCTCTTGCTATCCTGCTCTATTCCTGGCAGAAGCTGTGCCGCAAAAGGCGGGGAATTATGACCAATTTCCCGTGTCACTAAGGACTCAATATTTCTTTCTAATTCATGATGGCTCTGAGTTGGATGAGGACAAATTACCCTTCTCATTCTATTTCTCCTTGTTTGGATCCCGGGGAGTATATACCTGTAAATATGGAGGAGAACCACTGCTGTCGAGGTCAGTGTCACTCACTTGGCCCCTTTTTTGTCGCAGGCGCAAGTTCAGGTCCTATCTATGACGTGAATAGGAATTCCGTAACCCGATGGGAAATGATAATAAGTTGTCGCCCCCACCTGAATTCCTTGTGGATTCAAGGAGTGGGATGGCTCTAGGTGGTGGCATAAGTAAAGGAATTCATTCTGTAATACTGCTTCCGATTATCCTGGGGACTTCACCTCCACAGATGTAAGGTACATCATCACAAGACGGTAAAATTGAATTGGATCTATGGTATCATTGTTGTGTTTCCAATAACCGCCGCCTTGATGGTATTAATGAATTGGTACCTCGCTACCTGTGCTACATTTGGGTGCTACCCAGGTATCTTACTTGCGACTCTGTCCAAAGTTGATATGTATCATGGCTTCATCCAGGCTCCCTCGATTTCTTGACAACTTCACCTGAACATTCACTCGCGAAAGTTTCTCCATTCTTACGGACGGCAAGTTCCCGGTAAGACGAACAATGAACAATGTGCGCCGCAAGTCTGCATGCCGACTTCCGCTGTTGCTAGTGCGCCTTGTGCTCCAGGGTCACCTTGACGGCATTCTATGTTTAACCCTCTCTATTTCTTCCGTATCCACACGCAGTACATTTCCTGTTAAATGGGTGTCCCCTATGTAACCTATTACCGTGAGTGTACCAATTTACATGGGCGCTTGTTTATATTTGAACTGTAGTTCGGAGTCTGGACAGCAGTGTCTTGCGTCCCTCCAATTTCCAGAATCTTGAGTTGCATATACGTCGTCCATGATGACCACTTGATGAATTAGGCGTCGGAATTCCCGACTACACAGAGAACAAGGTTGAGGCAGAAGTCAGTCCGATTCGGGGTCAGATAGGGTGCATTGCCTTTTTTTGTTTGCAGCACGGCAGTATCACAACCACCCCTGACAGTCGATAGGCTGGCTCTTCCGGTCTCTGACTCATCGCTTACTCACCTCCTTCTGCATCAAAACAAGTAATGATGCTACCGCAAGGGCATCACGGGAATGCAACCGAGTCGGCGGGCTCATCGAAGAGCGTTTGTTTCCACTGTGGAAGGGCGCAAGGGCGGATCCACGGATGGGTATATATCGCCGGAGACCTTCAAGAAAGACACCGGGTATGGTTCCTACACTGACACATCTTATATTAGATGTATCGTAGTAAGCATTGAGTCAATGTCTCAAGTACTTGCTATATGTGGACCATGATTAGTACTTGCCGCCCAAACCAGTGCCGGGGGACTTAGACGGACGCAGCGGAGGCGCCTAATATCCAGATGATACAAATTATTTGCGACCAAAGGGCGGAAGATGAGTCGTCTGCACCTCCAGTATCATACCTCCATCATACATACGGCTGGGTAGGAAGACCATTGGTGAGTCCGAGCACATATTGCTGGACAATTATGAATCGTCGTCTCGTCCAAGTGCCAGTGCAATCTTTTCCTAGATGACGGACTACAAGCCAACCCACATTGTCCTCTGTGAGCCCCCCAAACGGCGGCAGGTGCCCAGCCTTTCCGGGTTTTGCCAGAAGCTCGAAGTCTTTCTCAGATATAGCGACGTCTGGTACACGCTTCGTGGTGCTGAACCGAAAGACGGTCCGAAGAAGAAAATACCCTTCGCCGAGATAACGCACGCGGGGCGCACGGTGACTGTGGCGGACTCGCATTTCATCATCCGGTACCTGATCGAGAACAACATCGTCAAAGACCCGGACAATATCGCAGGATTGACACCGGAGCAGAAAGCCGAGTCGAGGGCTTTCCAAGCATACGTCGAAGAAACATTGTACGCTGCGGTGTGCTACGAGCGGTGGTACATCCCGGAGAACTGCAAGGTTACGAAGGAGGAGATCGTTATCCGTATGCACCCGCTGTTGCGGGGCATCGTAGGTTGGTTCCTTGGCCGCAAGATCAAGTCATTACTGTGGACGGCCGGTATAGGGAGACATTCATGGGAGGAGGTGCAGATCTTGCAGAAAGAGGCGGTTGATGCTCTCGAGGTCAAACTAGAGAAACACAAATACTTTTACGGAGACGAGTCGCCGTCTCAGATCGACCTTACGATATATGGGTTCCTGGCGAACATCCTGACGACAAAGGGAAATCCCAACGTCACCCGCATGATCGTGAAGAGTGCGGTCTTGTTGCGTTTCGTGAAGGAGATGACTGGCCTTCTCTTCCCCGAGTATAAGGACTTGTCGGAGTTGGTAGAGAGATCGCTGGACGCACTTGATAGTTTCTAGTACTTTAAAGACCGAGTCTGGCGTACGGCTAACTGTGTTCATGTACTGCGGGCTCATCTTCGGATCTTGCTATCGCCCATCTAGGGTCGTTTGGCAAAGGTATTCTTAGTAGCGTGCCCACCTTGCATGCGATGGCCACCGTACGAATAAGGCGAGAGAAAATCCAGCAGGAAGCCATGTGCAAAGCAAAGTCAGTGGTAATGGACAATCCGATCACTGCATGCCTTCCAGCATCGCTTGAGCCATCACATCGATGCTCTCCCTTCTATCATAACTGAGACCGCGGCTCGTCGTGGGCTAGGGCTGGCTGCCGACACAGTGCCGATGCGTGATAGATAGCATGACACAGCAGAGCGGCCATCAGAAGGTATCTGCTCCTCCTATTCCTTGGTCGCTTCCGCCATCAAGAACCCTAGCTGGTGGCGGGAACGCTATTGTCGAGGTCTGCAGACGTCACCCAGGACGGCGGGGTGGCGCTGGAAGGTGATGGACCTGCATGGCAATGGTCGAACCCCGCCGACCTCGGACGGGGCCACGACGTGGTGCCATGTCCTCGAGTTCATCTCAGATATCTGTTACGCCGAGGAGTGATGATCAATTCAGGAAGGCATTTGGGCGGCTGATGCACTGCATTGCAGAGTGTGAAATGAGCTAACCCTCGGTCACCTTCGTTATTTGGCAAATTCACCAGAAAGACGCCTTATAAAATAGTTCCGAGCCATTTCCATACACGCGCTGTCGCTCCTTTACCTGGAACGTTGTTGGTGGGCCTTCTGCCAGGAGGAGATAAGGCCAGAGGGCCTCAGACGGTGCTTAGCAATAAAAGTGGTGCACACAACTCGCTTCGGCGGGAGATGAATTGGCTGGATGATGTACATAAAACAGGGTGGGAAGGCCAAACGGCTGAAACTCCAACCACACGCCCGTTCTGACGCATCGGTGAGTTCAGGTCATTCGTCCGTCGACTTGCATCATGAATATGAATCGACGCCTTGTCAAAAAGTGCACTAGCCATGGCTAGCCCAACTCACATCGTCGTCTGTGGTCCCCCGAAACCGAAAAATGCGCCGAGCTTTTCCGGGTTCTGCCAGAAACTCGAGGTTTTTCTGAGACACAGCGGCGTCTCGTACGAGCTCCGTGACGCCTATCCCGACAAGGGACCCAAGAAGAAGGTGCCCTTTGCAGAGATCACGCACGGGGGACGCACAGTGACTGTGCCGGACTCGCACTTCATTATTCGGTACTTGATCGAGAACGACATCATCAAAGACCCAGATAACACTGCAGAACTGACGCCGGAGCAGAAAGCGGACTCGAGGGCTTTCCAGGCGTACATCGAAGAGACGCTGTATCCTGCAGTCTGCTACGAGAGGTGGTTTATCCCGGAGAACTACAAGGCCACGACTCGGGAGGCGTTCGGGGACGTGCCCTTCCTGCTGCGCCCCTTCCTGGGCTGGTTCTTCCGGCGAAAAATCACGTCTGTGCTATGGTCTGCTGGCATGGGGAGACATTCCTGGGAGGAGGTGCAGGCTCTGCAGAAGGAGGCGTTTGAAGCCCTCGAAATCAAGTTACGGAAGCATAAATACTTCTACGGGGACGACTCGCCGTCCCGGATCGATCTCACTGTGTATGGCTTCCTTGCGAACATCCTCGCAACGGAGGGGAACCCGAATTTCGCGGGCATGATTTTGAAGAGTCCATTCCTGTCGTATTTCGTGAAGCAGATGACGACTATGCACTTTCCCGAGTACAAGGCTCTGTTGGAGAAGGTCGAGGGGGCTTTTTCGAGCGGAGGATGAACGAGGCCTATGATGCTATGCTACCAGTTGCCTATTGTCCAGAACACTTTACTTCCAATCCGTATTACAGTCGCTCGTTTGCACATGGAGTATTCTACATAGTTATCCTTTCATTTCGCTGTCAGGCAACGTACTTGGCTACAACGTTTAATTTCATCCAGGGGTGTCCCCGAGTTGGCTGGGCGACCTGTTCCTGCGAAGATCTGGAAAAGAGATGCGTGGAGCGATCATCTTTGTATTATATTTTCTGGCTGTTCCCACCCTGCAGCATTGATTGTTGTAAGGGCAAGGAACAAGCCGTGTCATATACGACGGGGTGCTCTTCTTGTCGTCCTCTTCGTTCCACATCCTACACATACCCGGTCTGCTTCAAGACGGCCTCTCGACCAGCGCCCGCGAGGCGCCTTCCTCTCGGCTGTCTTGTGCGTGTCGTTCTCGCGATTATGTATCAGGCTCACGGAACCGACTAACAGTGACCTTCACACTGAGTGTCATTTTTCCCCCCCTTCTTGTCCCTCCACAGCTCGAAGTTTCATATACTCCTTCGTGTTGGGTCCCTTCTGCGACGGGATCACTCCCATATCATCCCTTTTCCACCCCCATACCCATCCTTCTGTAGATCACGCTCCCTTTCCAACATGTCATATCGTCCCTCCAGACTGCTACGAGTGCGGCAGGACAGTAGCAGCAGCCTTGATCTACCCGTCTCTGGTTCGCTCGTCGTCGGCAGTCCTGATCCAACTGCCTCCGCTCTCGCACAGAACACTGCGGCTGTCCCTGGCTCTGGTCTAGCAACCGGTGTACCCCTTATACCGTCGTCCGACTCTCCACCAGTGGCTACATCTACTTCAACCCCCAGCACAGCCGCGAGTTCGACCGCCTCGACCACATCCGCTTCCAGCGGCCAGATCCCCTTGGGCACCGTGATAGGAGCCTGTCTCGCCGCCTTCGTCGCGCTCGTCCTCGCCATCGTCCTCGCCGTCTACTGTTCCAGGCGCCAGAGGCGCACACCACAGAAACGCTCTCCGACCTCGCGTGCGCGCAACCTGGCAAGCAACGCCTCACGGCGTCGGTCGCATCTCGAGCCGTGGGACCGGCTGAAAGACGAAGAGGAAGACCACTGGGAGGGCAAATCCGCAACGTCCGCGTCGGCAGCGAAGCAGCGCCCCGCGTCCGTGTCCGGGCCGTTCGAAAAGCTCGCGGCGATGTTCGGCCGCTCGCCGAGCGCGAACTCGTCCGAGGAGAAACCGGCGGGCGCGCGTGGCGCGGGCCGGGAGTCCTTCGGGACGCTGCAGCCGTTCGAAAAGTACCACCCCGACCTGGCTGCCGAGATGGCGTCAGGGCTCGCGTCGGAAGCGGGCTCGCAGATCGCGAAGCCGCCGCCCGTGCGCTCGTTCATGGGCCGCACGGAGATCGGGCCCGCTGTTTCGTGGGACGGGGAGACCATCGCGGCGGACTCGTTCTTGTCGGGGACTATGTCGCCCACCTTTGTGTCCAAGGAGAAGCTGACACCGGCAGCGACCGCATCAGATCCTCATCGCTGGGAACGGGCCGAGGTCCTACATACGGACTATGCCGGCTCCATTGCTAGCCATCCGAGTTCGTTCGCAGACAGCTCGAGCGCGAAGCTCAGGCGAGCGCCGAGCAACCCCTTCTTCAACGCGCAAGTGAAGCAGTTCAAGCGGCCAACACCTCCCAAACCTCAGCCCAATCCGTTCGCTGACCCCGCCCCCGCAGACGAGGTATCGTCCCCCGTGGAATCTCCCGCCAATGCGATCCCAGCGTCCAATACTCGAGCGCTGCAGTCTCTGATTGCAGCGCTCCAGCCTGCAGACGCGGACCCGCGCTCACGCGTTGTCTCTATGCAGTCATCTGTGTATTCCAGTGGTTCATATATTGCAAATGGAAACGACGATGTGGACAGTGTAACATCTCTCCCCTACCCATCTGCCCAGTTCTCGCGCTCGTAGATATTATGGAAGAAGAAAAAAACAAACAAATAAGCAAAACCGCACAAGTTACAACGTTCGATCCACAGTTCTCTTTGTCGAGTGCGTATGTTATAATCACTTTTATGACTTGATTTTCTTTTCGCTTTTATCTCTGCCGTGGTTGTCTATCATGTTATCTATATTCGTACACTCGGATCTGCTTTGTACTGGGATGCGCATATACGATCCGGTATCGACACCCACTTTGTCACTCCTTTTGATGCATCGTCCTGTACCCTTTGAGATTCTTTGCTTTCATGTGCCACGCTACGTATACGGGTGTCCCATTGGACAACATATTCTCTTGACACCTCTTTCGCATCGCCCGGTCTGCGATTATACGTAGCACTGCTACTAGGCATACACATGCAAATCTATGTCTAGCGTTCATCGTTGCCCGCATGCCCGGAGCGATCGGAACGGTGTGAGACCGGCAGATAAGTTGAATGGGTGGATAACTGAGGGTCGCTTTCAGGGAAACGAATATGCACTTGATAGCAGTCGTTCGGCACTACTGCCGTAAGCATCACGACACTCCCGACATCCCTTTACGACACCTGCTAAAAGCAATTAGGCGGAATTTGGGACATACATACACCCTTGGAGCTTCCTCCGTTACTTGTCGGGTTGTTATGACTATGAAGAACATACTGCATGCTTGACCATATGCACACTAAACTTAAGCTCAGCATAGCTCGTCACCATTGTGGAAAACAAGAGGACGAGAACAAAAGAAAATCACTTTGTGCAGAACGCTCCTCTCGCTCCGTTGCACTACGCTCCATTGTCCGGCATATCGCCTCCGCGTCCCCACGATTCGAACGGAGAGTTGCACGATCGATCGAGAGAAGTTTGGTGCATAGCGACCAGCTTCGTTGGCAACATCGCCACCTTCGCGTGAGCTGCGGATGGCTCCATACCATATGTCTCGCTTGCCTGTTGCAGGGTCTGCCTCGGCCTTTTTCCATCACGTACATATTCGATCGAGAAGCCAGTTGACAGCTAGTCCCGCCCAGATCTGTATGCCGGAAGTTCACAAATATCCCACCCACTAACCCCGCACAGGCCGCATCATAGATCGATAGCAGTGCATCTATGTATGGCGAAAACACTTGTTTCACTACCAGTGCTGGTGTCTGCGGTTCTGATTGTAGCTAAACAGGCCGGAAAATTTAACACACCTTATACTGCCGGGGTGTATTGAGCGTGTCAATTTTTGATATTCAGCATTGAATTGTATCCTGGTGACCCCCTGAGGGTCACCTGCATTGACCTTAGGCAACAAGGGAAGCCACGCTTATGGAGGCTTCCACATCAGACATTACCATTCAGCCCCAAGCCAGGCATGCGCGGCAGAAAGATCATGCACGCTATCGGTTCTCTAGATTGCCTAAACCATCAAGTTAAATCATCGGTGTTCCTGTCCCTCCCAAGTGGATGGATGTCACGTACAGCTGATAGGTGGTGGTTCATGTAAAATGTTCGTAAGTCGACGTTCTTGTGGTGTAGAGCTGAGATTCACCTAATGATTTAATTGTGATTCGTTTGGAACTTTCATAATAAGTGAAATCACTCTTTTCACTTTTCAGTTGGCACCTTGATTCTCGAGCTTACGCTTTACGTTTGGTTTTTGGCAGTTGGTCTCAGGTATTAACAAGTATTACGGTAAGGGATTATGATCAGCTGAGTCAGCATGGAGATGTGCCTTTCTAGTCTCCCTACTTATGTACTGAGGGTCATATGTACCTCTCTCATGGCA
>JADGIP010000310.1:0-22834 GCA_016618355.2 Astraeus odoratus | reverse complement strand
ATACATCCTTGACTACATTCCTTGAAAATATTCTTGATGTGACATGCCTGCAGTTTTCTCTTTTGTTTTCTTTGATGTTTGCCCCTTGAAAATTTCTTGTGAATATGGTATGATACTTTTCATCTCAGCTACCATTTGTATGGATCCTCTGATCTCTCCTTTTCCTTTTCTGTACTGCCTCCAATCCTCTATATATAAGCTCTCCTGTACTCAAAGTATTTCCTCAGTTCAAATATTGACTTAATCTGCTCCCCACTTTGTCTGATCTCTCTGAGCTTGGAAGCTAGTCTTCCTCCTCTCTCTCCATCTCTTTGTTCCTCTGAAATACAAGGGCAGAACTTGCACAAGGGGGCAACACATATGTTGAACCCAATGCCCTCATCTCTGTGCCCTCCATGGTCATCTCCATGCACCCCACCCCTCTCCCTCTTCAGTACTGACCTTTGGAGTTCATCTGGAGCAACCAGATTTAACATGTACATAGCATACAATGTAAAGGTTAATGTACAAACAAGAAGGAAGACTAACTAAAAGAAACATGAACAGGATAGCTGGACTAGGATAAGGAGTGGGGGCAGAGTAACATGGAACAGGGGTGGGATAGTGACTGGGGTTTGCATGGTCATGACAGTCAATAATATTTTCAAGGAATGTAGTCAAGGATGTGTGACAGGAGGGCCAATGCAAATAAAGCCAAAAGCATCTGAAAGACATAAGCAAGATTACAATGCAATGGAGGAATGGAGATGACAGAGATGACTAAGCACATATGAAGAATCTTCTAAGTTCCTTCCATATAGTAGTGAGCCATGGAGATTGTCAGAAGGCTTCAGAGTCACATGGAGGAACATGGAGCATGACAATAGTGTACAATGTAAAGGTTAACATACAAAGCAAGACAGGAGACTAACTAAATGAAACACAAATGGAATAGTGGACCAGAATAAGGAGTGGGGGCAGGGTAATGTGGAGCAGGGGCAGGATAGCAACTGGAGTTTGCACAGTTATGACAATAAGCCTCAGTGCAGCACCCAGAGTCCTCATCCAAGTTCTCTTTGGGTTTTCACTTTAACTATTGGCTTGAGTCCTGTCTCTCTCACCCTTCTCTTTTACACTAGTAGAGTCCTGGTGTGGTCCTAGGTCTCCACTTAGGGTCATCCCATAGCACAATCAATTTTGCACCAAAATTTTTGACAAGGGTGCCATTAGGAGGGTAAGAACTATGGCTATCCATTAGTGTTGATTGTTTATCCAACAGCAAAATTGTTGTGTTATAGAGGTATGCTTGGTTCAGTCAAGATTTTGCAACTCCTGTCAAGGAGTAGTATACCAAACAGATTCAATGCCCCACTGTGAGGACAGACTTTTTGAATCTATTGGCATGCTTTCAAGATCTGAAGCAATCCAAACTGCACACCAGTGGTTCTGTCATCCACTTGATTTATAACTTCCAACCATTTGTTTGTTTGTATAAATCTGGCCTCTTCCAGGCTTATCAGGGCACACACTTGGCCCATCAAACCCAAAGACATCCGAAGGCTGCACTAGTGCTATCTTTTGGACTAGCATGGTTTAACTTGTCCACGTTTATAGAAGCACGATGAACATCAATCGGATAGTTCTACATCCCTCAGTACTAACGGTTTCACCACACGATTCCAGTTATCTGACCAGGTACACCATTCCCAGTCGTCACGTCGACGAAGGCATGGATGATGGGATCTTGTCGCTTCTTGAAGAGACGAACGAAGTGCTTCTAACCGAGTAGCCTTGGGAAATGACCTCAAAAGAGCCTAGTTCAGCTGTTTAAAACATGGCCCTCTTGGAAATATTTCTTCCACACACCTCCATCTGTTCTGCAAGCTGTTTCGAATCCTTAAATATCAGTCCATTTAAACCATCCTTGACAAGTTCTGGAAGACTTTCAAATACAATAAGTCAAATGTGTTGAAAATGAATGGCATAGCGTACCACTTGAATTCAAGGGCACAAACTGGTAGTCCGCAACCAAACATATCTACCACCTTCATTGGCAGGTCCAATGCAGATGAACTTGAATGTAAACATATCCCCATGTCAGCTGATCCTGCTCTCCAAGAATTGAATTGATTCTTCGCTAAATTTACTGGGAAAGCACTTGCCTAATAGCAATGGGTAATCCTCCGCTTCGAGCCACATGTTGGTACACCTTACGAAGGCCCATTTCTCTTGGAGTCTTGCCACTTCTGACATGAAAACGTCACGGAGAGGACCTTTGCCGGTAATTACCACCCATATCCGCGGCAACCTTCCTGAGTTGTAAGAGAGGGCCCTGCCGTTCACTTCGCGTGCCCGTTCCTCGTAAATCTTCAAGGCATCGAGAAGGAGGCTGAAGTCCTCGTCGGGAGTCCACGAGGTGCTGCTTACTAGCAAGGCAACCCTGTCGTCACGCAATTTCGGCATGTTGACAGAATACGAGACTGAGGAATGTAGTTCGTCTGAGACCCATGCCGTCGTCGTAAATTGGGTGGAATAAGGAGGGTTGGGAGTGGGCATAAAATCTTTTAAGGCTGGAGTTGCAAGGGAGGGCCCTAGACGAAGAAAGAGCTGACGAGACATATGATAGTGCCCGTTTGAGAGGACAAATTCAATACCTCATGAATCTCAGGTGGTAGACACCTGTGGAAATGAGCAGGTGGGCGATCGTGCAGGACAGCTTGTCGACCACTTCAGCGGGTTAGAAAATGGATGAAGGTACATGTGAAGGATCCATACATAAGATTCCAATTTTTCGACAGGTGTTCCCGCATCGCATTCGTGACAAACAGATGAGCATATGCACATCGGCCAAAGGTCTTCTCAAATCTGTGGTGTTATCAACATATTTTCTGTCTCCAATTACTCGTCCTACCGTTGAGCTATATTCACAAATGGATGCGTCGCACCTAGCTTAAGCGCTAAGATGCTGTACCCTAAATTGTGCCAGTCAATGATGACTTTGCTACCTCTAACCTTGCCAACTATCCATACGAGAGCAAGTGTAGGAACACTAGGAGGATTCTTTTAAATTTAATGAGAATGACCGCAGATCTGTAACGAAGAACGGCGCACCTGCAACAGGATGAATTCTGGCGGGTATGTCATTGAAAACATGAGAGTGAATAGAATAACAAAGGCCTGCTGGGCCAACTTGATTGGCGCAGATAGAATAAACGGTACACGTTTCAGGATAGTTGGAGGTTCAGGTAGGTACAGGAATTGTACGTGGGGCAGAGAGGTGAGGGACGGAACCGGTTTCGAGCCTAATACAAGATCAAGGGGTAATAGCTTAATTAGCACAAAACCCTCGATTTCATCGTATGTACCTTTGTATCCAATGATATATGTCTTGAACCCAAGCTTTGCAAAGCTTTCTGCATGGTACATCATCCGTGGACTACGACCAACATCACCGACAACAAGGATGGCGACAGTCCGAAGATGTGGGCGTCGTTTTACATAGCGAGAAAGTTTCGCTGCATTAAAAAGGAGAAGAAGACAAGTGAGTGTTAGGACGATTCTAAGATTTCGCTCCTGGCCTTCCTCCGTTAACAGCGCCATTTCACCTTGGAGTGGCAGACGCACTGTCTCTGGAGTCTTGCCAAGTTGCCAATAATTAAGTGTGTTGTTAATGCACATGCTGGGAGCTGCTGACGTAAGCAATAGCGCTGGTGTTTGTTGCCGATGGTCAATTAGTATATATCTTAAAGCAAAACACACACCATGGCCTATAGACTTGGGTTGAAACAACTCAAAAGGTGTATTCCTTCAGCACCTGCTCGAGTGGTCATTCGCAATAGGGTGACGTTTTCAGCTTCCTCTGGTCTACATACGCGTTCTCCGCAGTCAACATTCTTGTTTCGCCAAATCCAACAATGTGAGTGCTATCACCATTCTCTCCATTATGTGTGCTCATTACCAACTAGGTCGTTCCATGTTCATACAAACAGAGATTACGCCGAACGAGGATTCGCTAAAATTCATTCCTGGTGCGAGTGTCATGGGTGAAGGAACTGCGGAATTCCTCGACGCCCGGTCTGCCCTCACGTCACCTTTAGCTATACGACTGATGGGGATAGAGGGTGTCAAAGGCGTATTCTATGGGCCTGACTTCGTGACTGTGTCGAAGGACAGCGAAACTGCTTGGTCGGTTGTAAAACCGGAGGTCTACTCGATATTAATGGAGCACTTTTCTTCCGGTATGCCCCTCTTCCGTTCACAAGAGGAGAGAGATGCAGCCGGGCCTCAGGACACTCGAATACTCGATACGGACTCGGAGACTGTTGCTATGATCAAGGAGCTTCTCGAGACCCGTGTCCGACCAGCTATTATGGAGGATGGCGGAGACATTGAATATCGAGGTTTCGACGATGACGGATATGTGAAAGTGAAACTAAAAGGGAGCTGCCGAGGATGCGATTCGAGCACGGTGACGCTGAAGTCTGGGATAGAAAGAATGTTGATGCATTACATCCCCGAGGTCAAAGGAGTTGAACAGGTGAGACCCATCTTCTGGATACTTGGGTAGTTCTTACTGCTACCAGGTGATGGACGAGGAAGAGGCTATTGCATTGAATGAGTTCGCGAAGCTTGAACAACGGTTGGGGAAAGAGACACCCAAAGAGGACCACGAGTAAGTTAAATGACTACTGAACTTGCTGCACATTTGCATTGATGGACCGATCAGGATGGCGAAGTACATGTCTATCTGATAGCTGTATAGTAGGACAGAGATTAGTCGCTATATGTGGAAATCGCACCCAACGGGGAATTTCATCATGGCGTATGTCATCTGCAACGTCGAAAGCATGCGCTAAGTTTCGTGTAAGTACCTCAACTCCCCTGGTTGATACTTGCGCATGTATATGGTGCATTTATACTCATATGCAAGCATTTGGACTTCGTGATGAATATGGAGTGTTGGCTTAGATCAGGTGCTGGGTGTTTTTCTCTGCCCGATCACACGAAAAGTGCTGAGTCCCGTCAATGATAGGTTGGAAGTGGACGTTCGAGTTTATAGGTCCTGTCGGCCATATCTAAACTGTCGAATTGGATTGTCAACCAACTTCGTATCGAAAGGTATGTGGTGCTTGCCAGCATCCGCAAGCCTCGAGATGCTCTACTCATAATTGGAGACGATAAAGTACGCATTTTTTATGTGAGCTGTGAACCCTGCGTTACATTGCCGCCACCTTTTAGTGCTCGTTTTATTTCAATGTCGTAAGTCATTGGTGTCTTTCATTTTCCAGCAGACTACTTTTTATGCCCCTCTTTTGGTCGCCGCGATCACAAACCAACAGCACCATCAACACTGGTGTCACCGGTATAAATTAGAGGGCTGCCGCACCAGAACTCTTCTAACTTAGACAGAGACGTGTAAAAGCTTCTGTAAACGCTGCGCTCTCGATAACAGTTCTGTTTGTAGCACCTGTAGGGCAACGAAGCCCTATAAAGTGGGGCTCGAGCAGCGACTACGTCACCGGTAATCTAGAATATTCCATGTCATGCAAGCAACGGATACAAGCGTGTTGCCATGGGAGGTTGGAGACGCAGGCATGCTCACCCAGGATGTACGTATGTAAAGTATGTATGTACTAGGTAGATCCCGCGCCACGGCTTATCCTGGCTGTGCTATGTCGAAGTTCGCGGGCTGGCCTCTGACAGGCGCAAAGGTGACTCCTCTGGGGGAAAGGGCGATGACATCATTGTTCTGCGAGTCTAGAAGCGGGTTCTGGATGGCATGACATCATACCTCGTGACTTGCTGATCGAATTAAGGGCCCAACCAAGCGCGGGACAAGGAAAAGTGAAGAACTCTCGAGATTTCGAGGTCGACCGTTCAGACCAAGAATCCCCAGACCGAACGCATTGTACGGCGATAGCGACGTACGCATCCTACTCTTGAATATTCTTTATTTAATCCTTTAAGTCGGGCTTTTCCAGCGGGCGGATACACGGATTGCCTGTTGGACTCGCCCTGTTCAAGCTTTCTGGCCTCCTTGTTACTGTATGCTGTAGCTGATTCCCTTACCGCAGTCCCATACAAACACACTTCTTGCTTTCAGTAGTTTCCACTCTTGATCCTTTCTGCCCCCCTCCATGTCCGACGACTTTTTCAACAGTGTACCTTTCTCTGGCAGAAATACCAACCAAGGCGAATCCGTCGATTCTTTTGCCCAGGCAATCGCTGCCCGCTTCGGTTCGGCCGATCTACTCACCGCGCGTCTCCTCCCAGATGATATCCGCAGGGATGTCCATAATCGTCAGCAAAACCAGACTCATGACCGTTCCACTCACCTTCCCAAACCGTCTCTTTCCTGTCCACCCCCCTCATTTCCACTGATGTCCTCCACGGATCCACCACACGATGTATCTTGTACTGTTCCCGGTGTTCTCCCTACTCCATCGCAGTCCTCTAGTCAACCCTTCACTCCTATTCCTCCCTCAGCACTTGCCCCATACCTGGCTGATGCATCTACCCTCGTTCTTGATATCCGACCCCACGCTGCCTATGCTTCTGCCCGCATCAACCGTGCCCTCTCCCTCTCGGTTCCATCCACGCTCCTGAAGCGTCCCTTGTTTTCACTCTCAAAGCTTGCACAGATGCTTCCCTCTTCCACCGCCCGTGCACAGTTCGCCACTTGGCCAGAGGCGTTCAGAATTCTCGTATATGATGCGGACTCGATCCATCAGCCTGAAAATAGCAATATCGCAGGTCTTCTCCGCAAGTTCCGCGCAGAGGGCTTTACTGGCGAGCTTGGGTGGGTGCGTGGGGGATTCCAGGCTGTCTGGAAAGAAGCAAGGGAATTTACGACCACCGAGCAACCGACCCCAGAGGATGACGACGCCGAGTCTGGAAGTGGATCCGGCGCCCTGAGGACGAGGCATCTCCCTAAAGCAGCTTTCTCTGTCTCTTCCACGACCAATGTCGGTGCAGCCCTAGTTGGCACTGATACTTCCGCATTTCCCCAAACACCTGCGCCACCTGTCCCTCGCGCCTCCAACCCCTTCTTCGATGTGATCAGGCAGAATATAGAGCTATCGCAGGGCATCACCGAGCGGATACCCCTTCGCCTGTCTCGTCGTGTTAGACGGCGAATTAGTGATCTCCCTTTTCTGTGGCTTAGGGAGATTGCTTGCCGATCCGCCGTTCGTCATTCTCCCTCTTGTCGAATTCCTGGGTCGGAATCTGAGTCAAGCGATGAACCCCATACATCTGATCCTGATGAACAGGATCCCGAGGTGGAAGAGGGTACAGAAGCTCTCGCTATGCAATTCTATCGGATTGAGCTTGCAGAACAAAGGCGATTGCAGACCATCATGAGCCACCACACCAGGGAAAGCGAGATGGCGGTCAGTAAACCGTATACGCCAGAGGAGGGAAGAAAGACGGGTACAGTTGGCCCGTACCGCAATCCAAGTGAATGTGCAGGGGATGTAGCATCGCTAAGCACGATGCCAAACACTCCTCACCCTTCTTCCTTCCCGTTCTCCATTACAGCTGGTGTGGAAAAGGGTGCAAAGAACAGGTGGGTACTTGTCAAGGTCCGCCGTTCTGTTGTTATTTCATTTTCGGTCACGATCATGTTATCGTATTCCTCGCCTATCCTCTCCCGCCACATTTCTTCATTTCGCTCATTGGAATGTATGCGTTTGTGTGTTTGTATGGCGGGTTGTTGGTGTACCATCAGCGATGGCCGGATTTGGGTCGTGCTTGAGATGGTAACTTGTCGCCTGTGGAAGTCGATTTCAGTTCTGTGTCTCGTAGACAACCTTTCGTTTCTGTGCCTTTTGGTGGATTCGTTGCTTATGGTACTCCCGCTGGCAGATACACCCATATATGGCCTTTTGAACACGCCCGTGTGCGCCTCCATGATGGACGACATCAGGGATCTCACCCTGGTAGGGCGAACAAGGGGAAATCGGTAGATAGAGGAGCCGGACGTACAAAGGAAGAAATATGCCATCCAACCACTTCAGGGGAAAATAGCTTAGCGGTGGCAGCAGCAGTTCCAGTGCTCCAACCACTTGATCTCGGCACGGTTATGTTCGGCGATAGCGGTAGCGGTCCAGGTCGTTCGATGGGAGAACACCATGGTGGTCTTCAGGGACCAGTCCGCTCTCCAAGTCAGTCTGATACTCCAACCCACCACGTGGATATCAATTTACGAATGCCAACTGCTCCTACTCATGCCACTCCCCTTCTCCTGCATGCACCCATGGATACATCGCCTGTAAGGTTACGACCACCATTGGTTTCGCCTGACAGGGATGCAGTAGCACCATCTGCAATTGCAGGGGCAAATACTACTAGTAGTGCGACGATGGGATCTTCCTCTTTGCGATTTCCCACTCATCCGTATGGTGTTCGGTCGTCCGTGAATACGGGACCAAAGACGGGATTTCCCATTCCATTTGCTACTGCCGCGACATTACTCGGAGGTAGCGCAACACGCACCCTTACTGTGGATGCACGGCAAATTGATGGCACCCTCACTGCTGTCCAGAGCGTGTCTTCGCCACCAGATGATTACGTCAATGCTTCATACGTCCAACCTCTAGGCACTCGTAAGAAATACATTGCGACACAGGGCCCCTTGCCAGCAACCTTCATTGATTTCTGGACGTAAGTCAACAACTTCACAAACATCCGTATTCCTGATCTGACGTTTTGCTTTTTACCCCATTGGGTCACAGTCTAGTATGGGAGCAAAATGTGCATGTCATTGTTATGCTCACTCGTGAGGTAGAGAATGCCATGGTCAAATGCGGCACATACTGGACGGACACATGCTATGGGCCATTCCGACTCGAGCTACTCTCAACCTCCCCGCCCGTGTCACCTTCGATGACAGCTGATACCACTGATGCGTCCAGGCAAGGATTCTTCTTCGCTCTTCGGGAACCGCTCACTAGGAGCCATGGAGGCCGGAGTGCGCCTACTACCATTATGCGCAGATTTGCACTTAGTCACACGTCTTACCCTGGAGTTCCGCCTCGTTACATTACCCACCTTCAGTATCTCGACTGGCCCGATATGAATGTCCCCGAGGACCCTCGCGGGATCTTGGACCTTATTAAACGTGTTGAACGAGCAGTCGCGGAGAGTACTCCAGGCCCTAGCCCAAGCGGGAGTGGAAGTCTGAGTCCCGGAAGTAGTTTGGGTCCCGAAAGCATTTCGCCGGGACCGTCTGGTGAGGGACAACTTATGCGCAAGCAGCGTGGTCGTGGTTGGCGTCATCCAGAACTTGATCCGAAGACCGGGGTTGCAACATTCGCATTGGGAAGACCTCCTCCTGTTTTATTGCACTGTTCAGCGGGCGTGGGGAGAACTGGTGGTTTCATCGCAGTTGATGCAGTACTGGATGGGATTCGTAGAGAACTCGGCAAGCTGAGGGAAAAAAGACCCTCAGTTCGCCCGGGTATGGATGTTCGTATGGAGACAGGTGGGGAGATTAACACTGATATGGCACTGAGAGAAGCAGAGACTCACACCAGTAGCAGCGCTACTGGTGACAGGGAAAAAGAACTCGGGAGTAGCATGGATATTGATAAACTTCCTTCTGACGAGTGCCAGGGACCCAGCCCCCTCCAATATCGCGCTACTGCTCCACTCCACGTCGGTGGTGGTGATCGCAAGAAAGGGAGGAGGCGTTATGGAGCAAATCCTTCTGGAGAGAGGGGATCGTCAAGTTCCGAATCACTTGTTCTTCATGTCCCGATCGCGACGAACAGTGAATGCACTAGGGACGGCGACCTCACTGACATGCAGCTTAACAACCGCAAAACAACAGGTTGGCAGGCATCGTCGACTCGGGAATGGGCAGAGCGGGTATCAGACCAAACACATAATCAAACAGGGAAGGCAACACCTGTTGAAGCTTTCGCAACCCCTACGACCATGTCAGTCCTCCCTGCTTCTAGTAGGCAGAGATCCCCGGGAAGTGCCTCGAGCAGTAGTGGACCATCAGCGCTAAACTCAGCAGATGACTCGCTTATTGGGTGGACTGGTGGGAGTGCTAGTGGTAGTGGCAGCACCAGTCACGGGGGAAGGAAGACTGGCAGCGGGAGCGCGTCAGGAAGCGGGAGTGCCCGTACAGGCCCACCTCCTTCCTCTTCAGCGTCGATCTCGAATGGCTCCGGCTCGATCGCAGCCCCAAATTCGAATTCAGGCAATGGTTCTGGGACAGGATCAAGCTCTCAAATCGGATCGAGTTTGGGAATTGAATCATCTAGCTTCACGAGCCTCATACGCTCCCATCTGGTGGATAGTTCGGCAACGTCCCTATCAAACATTTCTACTGAATCTTCGCCCCCGGAAAAGCCTTTCAAAGGACTCACTCCTGTTAGACAATCATCTGCCCTGCGTGGTTCGTTCGCAAACACAGATACAGACATGGATGTTGATCATCCGCCCCGGGCTATCTCTGTCCCACTTCGACGCGCGGATCATCCTCCTGCAAGTGCGAATGACCAGCGCTCTCTCTCCCAGCGCCGTGCACAACAAAGCCTGTCCCTTGGCTCATCCCTGGTGGCTAGTTTCTCGGCCCCTTCGCTTCCTCTCGGTCGGTCTACCAGGGGTGTCACGTTCCCCAGGATTGACGAGTCCGTGTTGCGGTCAAGCTCGAACTCCAGCTCCGATGAGCTTACTAGTCCGCCCTTCCAGGAGTTTGAAAGTGGTGTTAGTGCGGATGCGGAGAGTAGCCAGAGTAAGAGTGGGAGTGGGAAGACTAGTCAAGTAATGACCGACGAGTCCGAAGGAAACATGGTCCTGGGGAAGATCGAGCGTACCGAGGCCGGAGTAGCTGGATCCGGCAAAAATGACGCATCAATCTCAGACGGGGCAGCGATGGATATATCTGTATATCGCGATACTAATGGAGCCGACCGGGCAACTCTATCGATTCCTGGGATATCAAGTCTTATGGAGGCTAATTTTAATCGACCAAAGATTGAGGATATCGCCGAGTTCGACCCTGATACCACCGTGGAGAATCCGGTGATCGACTATAAGCCTCCACGTGAATTGCATACAGACCTGTCCCCGCCTTTGCTGTCTTCGTACCAGAACCCAATCTGCACGGTAATCCAGGACATGCGAGAACAGAGGATGAGTCTTTGCCAGAGTCTTCGACAATATGTCTTTGTTCATGCGGCTGTGATTGAGGGTGCCCTACAGATAGTAGACGAAGAAAGAGAGTTGTGGGGTGATAGTGGCGGTAGCGATGAAAGCCCTGAGTTTGACTTCAGCAATAACTCGAATGATTATGAAGACCCGAAGGCGGGAGTCCTAAGCGTGAGTGGATTTCATGCATGAATTATGACGCACCTGTCGACTAATATGACACTCCACATTCTCATGCAGGTTGCTGCGGCAGGCGGTTACCGGCATCCAACCACAACAACACCACCGTCTGCTGCCTCCACTTCGCCCCCTAAGGGTAAGCGTGGACCAAGCCCCACCGAACTTCTCAAAGAAGACATGCTGGGTGCTCCATCACTCGCCAAGCGCCCTAGCATCAAGCGCAAGAGCCCTAGTGACGACGAAATATTACTTGCTTTCACAAGGGGGGTATCCTCCGCGAATGCTGGAGTTTCTGGCGGTACCGTAATTGCAATTCCATCGACAGGGGAACCATCCGCATCGGAGCGTGGTGACTTGGCTGATAATACCGCGGGTTCGCCCGCTAGGTGTTACTGAGGTCCGTGTAGCTTCAATGAGACGATAGTCTATTGAAAGTTGACACCACTAGTACACGTCGACTCAAGCAATGTGAATCCATTGAAACCCATACCTATTATGTTCCTTCCTGACTGTATACCCCATGACTTTTGACCTGTACCCGTGAATCATTTTCATTCTCTGCTCGGGCTACTGAGCTTGATGACCCGCTCAGATGTGAAACCCTTTATCAGTAATCTAAATTGCTGTCTGGTGACATCCTTATTTAGGTGCCATGGCTTGTTCTATGCGATTTTGTCGAGGCCAAGTGGAAAGAAGGCAACATACAAATATTCTGAATTACTCGTCGTATGGTCGTTGCATCTTGGGTTGATGACATCTCGTGGTTCACATTTGAGCTGTGATCTGTACTTTTAAGTTGGGCCGCCTGTCATAATAACACCGTTGGAGCTGGCTGTCGATCGAGGCCCCATATCACGCTATCGCCTTCCCATTACAATGACGCGCGTGGAGACGACCCTGCTGAACTTTCTGGTTGTGAAGCAAGTTGACCTAATGATGCCGAGTACACAGGTTTCCGAACGCCTTCGGTATGTGTCAGATTCAGATCCTACCGAACTGGCAATGAAGCACCATGATTGGATAATTGCACCGATCCCCCTCCTAAAGCTGAAGTACAACGAACGATGTGGAGCATGATGCGATGTGCTAGCTTTGTATACGAATTACATACCAAGAAATCGCAAATAACGACACAATATGGCCTAATCAAATCGAAAACCCTACAGTAGGACAAACATAATATAAGTGATAACATACAGTGCTGGGAATGCTAGCAATGCATATGTCCTACTTTCAGAAAGAAAAGCCACACAAGAAATGACTCAAATATTCGAGAATGAGATGGTTGAAATTGTGCCATATGCAATGGCATGGTTTGGTCACCAGTCTTAGGTTTAAAACGTTGTTGCAGAGGACTACCGGGTTGGCCACTTGCTTCTGTCATTGTTGTAATAGCATGGCTCAACCGATTAGATTACCAGGCGCTGCTGCAATACTTCGATTCTGAGGTTCGCCAGTCTGTACCTTATTGTCCAGGGGAGTGACAGCCGACCGGGAAGTAGAGGTAGGAGAGCGGAGAAGAGGCGCCTCGCGACCAAAAAATGCGTCGATAAGACCATCACCCGACTGCAATGGACCCATGCCAGGTAACGCAATCCCTGCACTGTAATCCACGCAGTCACCACATCCATCTTTGCAATCTCTCAGGGTCCTTGTCGCATATGGTGCTACGCGGTGCTCTGCACATCCCGGACAAGCACACCGGAGGCCACAAGTGCAGCCAGACCCAGCGATGGATTTGATAGCTTCAAGTGGTGGCATGATAGGAATATCCGGAACTCGCGACGGTGCCCCATAAAGGATAGGTGGGAGGTCGATGCTCTGGCAAGCAAAGGGCTGCTGTGTGCAACAAGTACCCCCTTGAGAAGGGCCAACAGGGGGTCGTAGCTTTGATTTTGCGCAACACATCAAAGCTGCATCAGCAAGCGTCGTTAGACCCGGAAACTTCGGCTCTCTGATGGATTCGCAAAGAGTCCGCCTATTACACACGCACGGCCCCTTGACCGTGCACTGACAGGGATTAAGAAGCGCATTGACTATACCAGATACAGTACGGTCATTGAATGCAACTAACTTGACACACAACCTCGGTCCTTACCGCATTGTTTGGATGTTGAGGGAGAGCTGGATGATTTCAACACATCGGCAATTCCGTTGGGAAGAGATGGCACGCTGGGCATGAAACGGCGAGCTAGAAAGGCCACGATGTCAACAAGCCGTTCTCGGACTTGACACAACATACGCTTTTTATCCGGACGTCCTGCAGAGATGGGAACTTTGTCGGCTGTCGACGATGGATTGCAAGTACATTTCGAATGGACTCGTTTTACTTGTCGGAGATCGCGACACTTAGGGCACTGGGAGACCGGACGGCCCTTCTTCTTAACCTCGAACAAGGGCCGTTCTGTGTGGCCGCAGGAGGAGGATCGGTGGCCCTTAATACAGGACTCACTGGTCCATCAGTTAGCGTGACCGAATGGCCTTGCAAGTTGCCAAAAATACAGCCTTACCATGCATACTTCTTGTCATTAACATAGACCTGCCTGAGGTCAACTGTGTGTTGGGTAATCAGAATGAAAATGACGCCCACCATAGTAATTCGCAGAACGTGCATTCATGTACGTTCAGTTCAGTAGGTTATTCGAGCGTCTCTGCCCCACTAATAAACAACCTCGCGGACTAATTCGAGTTGTACGTTGCAACTCCGAAAACTGAGTGATTCAAATGGTCCGAGGTGACTGAGACGAAGTGGACAGCTGCAAGGTACATAACGTACTGACTGCACCTGCGACCACGCTGTAAGCACATATTACCAAAAAGAGTCCAACCTGATTACTCAGATCTCAGATCTCCCACGCATATCGAACATACATACCGCAAAGTAGCTGTACAGTCACAGGTTCTGTCGGTAAGTATCATAATTCGTAGGAACTGTCCTACTGGGGAACCAATGTCCTTTTTTGCGTTCCAGAGCCGGATTTTTTCCTATTTTGCTTTGCGCTGACCAAGCTGCAAAACAGAGCATTCACATCATCTCGAAAACATATCATCTTTTCCAACTCTATGACTTATTTTTCTGGGCCCTGTGGTACCCGAGGTCCATGATGCTCATTCAATGGCACTGCTACACATACAAGCTATAAACACTGCTATGCCTCAGGCAGCAAAACCATTATCTTCGAAGTTCTCAATCTGCTATATTTAGACCCAATACCCTAACAAATATTATTTGCAGAACATGTAAAGAAAATTTCCTTCCCATTCATAAAACAGTAAACTAGAATGCTTATAAGAGTGACATGATTAGAGAAGCAAGGCGATCTGATATTGACAGGAGACTTTCAGAACTGTCCGTAAGAGCTAAACGACAATGGGGGCCTCCCCGCACCCACGATGTGTCCTTGCAGTCGAGGCACATCCACAGAGCAGAAAACATATGATTGGAACCATGATGATGTAGGAGAGGAAGCACGAGGTACCAGTTCCTATGATAGTTATTTGATTCGATCACACTGTAGGAACCGCAACTGGGCATGACAACGGTTTAGCACGTTCATCTTTTCTTGGCTCAGACCCTCCCGCTGAGTTCTATCTACCAGTAGTTCAAACCCGCAGTTATTAGTCGCGGCCCAGCCGTGCGTTTCCTTGTAACTAAGTCATAGTCGGTACCACGTGAAGGGTGCTAGTGGGTTGAGAATGTGGCCTGTGTGTATGTGCGGACAGCAGTATGGAGGCACGAACGTGCAAGGGGTCTACAGAATGATCGGGCATACTATTTAAGGAAAGTCACCGCCAACGCCGCAAAATATTCAACCATAAGCAAACCATCACATTAATTCACAGCATACTTTTTGGATCATGGTCCCTATGATAACAATACGCGTAACTCAGTCCCTTGGGCCTTCCAATAAAAGGGCCATCTCAAGGGAAAGGGAAAATGCCCGTCTCTCTGAACCTTTTCCCTTCCACCATCGGGGACTTAGCAAGTCAGTGACATGATCGCATTCACCGCGTTTCTTCCGCTAGTTGCGCTTCCCAAGATCGTCTCCGCTGCTGAGGCGTCTACTTTTACAACACCGGCTCCTGCGTTAGTGACTCTTCACTATTCGGTTCGAGACGACCGTTGCATCCCGATGGACTGACGTTTTTCATAGTCCAACGGCTACTTCTTCCTTCTACATTGGCCCCTCAAATGGCACTCTCACGAATTCTCCCCTAGTGCCTGGTGCTGTGTTTGACCGTTTCATTCAAATCTGGTTGGAGAACACCGACTTCGAGACTGCTCAATCCCAGGCAGTGTTCCAGAACCTCACTGCCCAGGGCATCACTCTTTCTGCGTACTATGCAGTGACCCACCCCAGCGAGCCCAACTATATTTCCTCCGTTGGAGGCGATTTCTTTGGGCTGGCCTCCGATGACTTGACGCATATTCCTACCAATATATCCACTGTCGTCGATCTCCTTGAACAGAAGAACATCAGTTGGGCTGAGTACCAGGAAAACATGCCCACTGACGGGTATGAACCGTTCAACTACACTAATCCGGACAATTACACGTATTACGTGCGCAAACACAACCCACTGATTATCTTCGACTCTGTTGGTAATGTCACCACTCGCGCTGCTCGCATTAGGAACTTTAATGATTTCGCATACGACGTGAGCACCCTTTTCGGATCGAATATCCTGTGACTTACGGGAATTATTACGATAGGTCGGCAACAATACGTTGCCTCAATGGATATTCGTCACTCCTAACATGAAGAAGTGGGTGTTCTAAAGTATGACAAAACCATGGTGTAACACAGTCCTTCAGTGACGGACATGACACGAGCATCGCATACGCATCTGAATGGCTCAGCTTCTGGCTCTTGCCCTTGCTAGAAGACCCCAATTTCAACACCCCAAGAACTCTCATCTTGTTGACCTTCGATGAGTGAGTACACTGGTTCCCCTAATAGAACTGTCGTATGACTCTCGTGATTCTAGGACAGAGGACTACACCATCAACAACCAGGTATACAGTATCCTCCTTGGCGGTATTATCCCACAAAATTTGAAGAATACCACTGACGACACCTTCTATACGCACTATTCGACGTAAGTATTCAGACTAGTTCGTGGACGGGTACAAAACATAGTCTGGCCTCGTAGGATCTCCACCATCGAGAACAACTGGAACCTTGGAAACCTTGGACGTCAAGATACCAATAAAACCGTCGCAAGTCCGTAGCTGTATTTCATTACTGCAACATCCTAACACTAATGATTGTTCGCTGCAGATGTCTTCAAGTTTGTTGCAGATACGACTGGCTACGAGAACAATAACCTTACGGCTGCCTCGGAACTGCCATTGTTGAACCTTACGGGAACAATACCCGGGCCATTGAACCCGGATTACTACGTGCCCTACCTGGCACCCAACACGAATGGTGTCGGAGGCGGGAACGGTTCGACGTTTGTTGCACCTGGCACCAACATGTCATTGAATGCATCCACCGCGCCAGCCCCAGTGAACTTGACGAATACCGAGAGCAACACGAGCGGAACTATTGGTTTGTATAGCCATGGAGACGTGTTTAGAGCCATTCTGAGTGTTGTCTTCGTTGCAGCTGGAACATTGCTGTGATATCATGAACATGTACAGAGTACAGCATGCCAAAAGAGGAGAAAATGATCTACTTTCCGTCTAGAGAGATGATAAGGTACAACTGGGCTGGTTTTATTAATTTAACCCCTGTATTCGTGGTACACCATCCGATGTGAAGGATATAGAAAAAAGAATAAAAAGGCCTCGGTTGTCTGTGCCAGCATAATGTCAGATGTGTTTGTATTAGGAAGTCGAAACGCAGGCTGTCAGCAGATGTGTCGCTGACGCATACGTCTTGGCAAGGTTCCTCTCGACATCTTTATCCCAGTGAGAACTTACCAGATGGAATTGTGACGGAACGCACATGTTGACGACTGCGGGTCTTACTAAACCGCAAGAGTACTAGTGGTGGTCATCAGGACGACCAGACAGCGTGGTTGATCGTGAGCTGCGTATAATCTGCCAAGTGACACGACTTCTCTAGCGTTGTCAGACACCCAAAGTTGACAGTTTGGTGTTTGCGCACAAAATGCGGACAAGGTATCGCCCGGTACATGCCCACTGAGTGGTCTAAGTGAGTGCTCTAGCGCTTATCCACAGCGAATACTTCGTGTTAGGAACTTAAGAGTTTGCTGAAAGGATGCGAACCGATCCACCATGCTTCGAAGAGGGTCCCGCAGCCTTACCAGCTATAAGGTGGGCTTTACAAACCGTGTGTGTGCGTGTCACGGTGGTAGCCGACAATTGGGTAATGGAATCGACCGATTTCAATAAATTTCGTCCACCAATCGTTGCTTGTTTTTCTGTTCACGTCTTCCTAATCTTGCTCCTTCCCCCTCTGCACGGCATAGCGTCTCGACTGACGCTATGGCTTCCTTCTTTCGCTATTCCCCATTCCCTGCAATGCCCATCTCGACATCTAAACCGCTGATCGACATCCCCGTCCCATCCTTCGTGTCGTCCATATCTTCACAGCCGGCGACTTGGTTATACACTTCGGCTGCACTCGTCGGTGCTCTCCTCATCCTCGAGCAGTCTGTTTACCGGTACAAGAAAAAGCATCTCCCAGGTTCCACATGGACCATCCCCATCATAGGCAAGTTCGCCGACTCCATGAAACCCACCATGGAAGGTTACATGGCGCAATGGAACTCTGGTGCGCTTAGTGCCGTCAGCGTATTCAACATGTGAGTGTCTCCTTATAACGATGATCTGTTCTTCTAAGCATGCTGGTCTCAGCTTCATCGTCATGGCATCATCCAACGAATACTCTCGCAAAATTCTTAATTCTCCCAGCCATGCTGAACCTTGCCTTGTTAATTCCGCTAAACCCATTTTGATGCCTGACAACTGGTGTGTTGCTGTCTCGACGTCATCTCACTACTGCTGCTGACCTTCAATCCCTTAGGGTATTTCTAAACGGAAAGGCACATTTGGAATACCGAAAAATATTGAACACTCTTTTCACCCGCAAAGCACTAAGGTTCGTCGGAGGGAGCTTCCGCATTTATTCCTGCTAACTATCTATGAAGCATTTACATCGGCATACAAGAGACGATAACTCGGAAGCACATTCGTCAATGGCTTGCCGATGCGGCCAAGGATCCATCTCCACGACCGATCATGAAGACGGCTCGGAATCTCAACATGCATACATCTGTCCGCGTATTCTGCGGGAATCACATACCTGAAGAGGGTGTTAACGAAGTTTCCGAAAAGTACTGGGACATCACTCGCGCTCTCGAACTTGTCAATTTTCCACTTGCGTTACCGGGAACGAAGGTCTGGAAGGCTATCCAAGCGCGTAAAGTGGCGTTCAAGTGGCTCGAAATGGCCGCCGCCAAAGCAAAAATCTCTATTGCCAATGGTGCCGAGCCGGAGTGCATGCTCGATGAATGGGTAAAAGTCATGCGGGACCCTGCGTACAAGGGGCGGACAGATTTTAGCGACCGCAAAATGGCCATGGTCGTTTTCTCGTTCCTATTCGCTTCTCAAGACGCTATGAGCAGTGGTTTGATCTATGGCTTCCAACACCTTGCAGACCACCCTGAGATATTGGCCAAGATCCGTGAAGAACAATACCGTGTCCGTGCCAATGACGTCGACAAGCCAATGACGCTAGAGATGCTCGACGATATGCCATATCTGAAAGCGTTTGTCAAGGAGAGCCTTCGTGTGAAGCCTCCTGTGACTATGGTGCTTGTTTATCTTTCTTGCGCTTTCGTCGCCTGATCGCCATTCTAGGTACCGTACAGGGCGACGAAGCCATTCCCGATTTCGGACGACTATACGGCTCCGGCGCACAGCATGGTAATACCTTCTTTCTACAACTCCTTGCATGACCCCAGTGTGTACCCCGATCATGACGCATTGACTCCCGAGCGTTGGCTGGATCCCAACAGTTCGGCAAATACAAATCCTAAGAACTACCTAGTTTTTGGCAGTGGTCCACATAGATGCATCGGTATTGAGTACGCCACGATTAATATTGGGCTCGTTCTGGCTACTGCCAGCGTGCTTATGGACTGGGAGCACCACCATACACCCGACAGCGACAAAGTCCAGTAAGTACTATACGTAGGTTCTTGATTTCTTCACTGACATTCGTCTCAACCTGCTTAGGATTATTGCTACACTCTTCCCCAAGGATGGATGTCTACTTAAGTTTACGCCGCGACCGAAGCCTAGCTAAAATGCATTAGAGCATTGCCCTTTCCTTCGACGATACCACTGCGCTCGTATGCATTTATTTTGTGATCTACCACTACGATCTATCTCTACTTCTCCATATTGTTTATCGTCTTTGGTAGGATATTGCCACCAGCCCTCGTTCTTACACCTTTCGTCGCCAACCTCGAGGGCGTTATTTTCGCCTCTCATTCAGTGTGATGGCGTACAAGTTAATTAGACAACAGCTGAATTCTAGAGGAAATGTTTCATCAGCCCATCTTTGGTTCCATATTCGAAACCTCCAGCATCGTGGTCAACAAGAGTAAAACTTCCACATACGCCAAGTTGGCTTTGAGTTATATCTTGTTCTCAAATGAACTGATTTATCTTCGTGCTTTTGGGTTGCGATTGTGGTCTAGGGAAGTGCGTTTTTTGAGAACTGTTCAAGTATGCTTGATCTTCTCGTTTCTCCTAGACATGAGGCTTTACACTAGGGACCGACGTAATGGGATGTTATCGAGGGCTCCTCGCCCTTACGTAAGTATAATGTACCAGTAACGGGATGATGCAGAAGCTACAACAAATACAAGATATGAGGACCACTTGCAGTGAATTTTGAATGGAGACGTTTGCCCTAGTTTTCGCATGTCCTAGCCATATGCTCAATCGTTCTTCAGGAAAGCCTCGGTGAACATCCCTGCGTCATTCGTAGTCACTGCCACATACTTCTGGACCACCTGCAACTCCGGTCTGGCTCAGGGTCTTACCTCTTGTTCTTCACCAATGAGGCTCTTCAAATTGGTATTCAATCACTTCATCTCGAGTGTAAATTTTGGGAGTCCAGTACTTAGTGGCTTTCGTTCAAACCTTATCTTTGCGTGCCTTGTCAGGGTAGCGACGGTCAAGTCCGATGCAGTCGAGTGCCATGCTGGCTAAGCTTCTAAGACATATTCTCTCGGTGGGATACCTTCCGCGACATTGGCCATTTACCTCCTGTCCGCATCTTCAATGTCGCAAGTAGCACCATCGACACTGAGAGACATCCAAGCATCTTCGTTCATAGGTAAGGACATCCTCTGCGTGGTACATTGGCTTTTGGATGTGATGTCCGTTTTTCGGGCAGGATTTACCATGGCTCTTCTGTGAGTTACACTTGTCCAGCCGTTGGAGCCGAAGACTAATTCCCTGTGGATATCACCATAGCATGTATGGTATTTCCCTTTGTCAGTACTATTACTACTTTTCAGAATATCCCAAGGACGGGATATTCCAGAGGTGTTTGGTAGGCTGTCCCTCTTATCAGTGTCCTTGAATCCCCTGACCTAGCTCCATAGATACTGCTACTGTGGTAGGTGATGTTGAGGCGAGTTGTAAGTCACGTCCAACGAACAAGCTGCGCAGGACCGGAAACACTGTCCAAATCTACTGCGTGATATACCTCCAATGGTCATATCTCGTCTCAGCCCGTCATAGTATCTACCCAACGTCGCCCGCCTTCTCTTGGTACGATACTCACGTGTTAAAGTTTTACCACTAAGTCAACGGCCACCTTAGGCAGAGTAATGTGAGGTCTCAATTCACCATTACGACGTTTACCATAACATCGTGACACAGGCGTATATAGTAGCAATGGTAAGACATTTGGCGTTGACGAATTTCAAGAGGTTATGACGTGATATTGTACCATATTGCTAGTTTGCCATACCATTCGTTGTTCAATGGTGAGGCATAACATGCGAGTTTGTACTAGTGACTAACTTGTTGCATTCGCAGTTTCTACGGTGGGAGATTGTGGATAAGTGAGTTGTGGATGTGAGATATTACTGACAAGAAGGCTCATTGGTAACCATTTAGTAAGCAACAAGAATGTCATGCTCGTCGCATGTGTGGTATGTATGCCCTCAGCTGCCTAATGGTGATTCTCTGACTAGCTGACTGCTTGTTGCCAGATATTGTTGAGTTCTGCTCAGTTTGGTGCAGCAAATTGATTATCTCGATCCCGGACATTAACTGAACATGGTCCCATTATCTAGTGTCAGGTGTGGGTATGTTCTTGCCCCGAGACGTGTCTCCGGCACACATTGACAGAAATGACCTCCAGCGTTTCAGTTTGGTGTCCAGCTGTCAGTATCTTCCATTCGTGAAGTAACGGAGGGTCAGGCTCAACCGTGTTTGTCGCATCTAGCCCACTGGAGGTCTTGCGCGCTCTGGTAGGACCTATTTTCCTAGAGGTCCCCCATCAACACGGGATTCACCTAACTCTTCTTCGCAGTTTTCACTGACTGGTGTCATTGGTGACATCCTGATTACCGCTTCTGTGTATTATTATCTACGTCCAAGTCGCTTCATCGTTGGAGGAAGGTTAGCCTTCGTTATGTCTGCTGTTGACTACCTAAACCCAAGTCATCGCCTGAGAGGCGGCAGAGTGCCATCCATCGGATTGTCATGGTCACTGTAAACATGGGTGCTTTGACAAGGTACCTCCTTCTATGATGCCACTTAGTCGTACTGAATTGATTCTGCGCAGCATAATCGCGCTATTGGTTTGGGTGATGGTTAGTCCATCCCATATATCACGAAGTTTTTGACCAGTGACTCGGACACCAGTGGGTCACACAGGGACCAGTGCCCCGGATAATGACCCCGCTCCTGATGATGAGTCAATGTAAGTAATTGCATCCTGGGAAGTACTGTAAGCCGAAGATTCATTTGCTTGCAGCCTATGTGAACTCGATCCTCGCTGTGTACGCAACTTCGGTGACTTGTTTTGCGCCAAATTATACTCATCAGCTAGCCAGGTTAAACGCAAGGGGCCCGCCAACGGAGAAATCACAGAACCCGGACAGGTCACTAACCAGTATCAGACTGCCGACCCTGTCAATGCCGGAATATTCACACCATGGCCAAACAATCCGCGAGAGATAGGCAGGTATCTCAAGTGCTTAGTACCGATGTTCTTTGCATATAATAACCAGAATTCCCATAAGGTATGACCATGTACTTGACAATTGTTCAACCACCTAGTTCTACTTGCTCCCCATCGCTACCAACGGTTGGCAAAGGCAAAATGGTACAACATTTATGGTTAGAGTCAGGTCAAAGTTGACGACTTGCTTAATGGGAAGCGATGCTTTTATGCCGTACTCAAGCTTTCTCGGCGTCCTCCAGGGGAGGTGGCCCGTCATCTTCTGAGTCTGAGTCTGGAGTTTCCTCTTCTGCAGCTGTGGGGTTTGCGGCTCCTGCACCACCACC
>JADGIP010000309.1:0-22895 GCA_016618355.2 Astraeus odoratus | reverse complement strand
CCTTCTTCATTTTGATTCGTAGGTTTTTATATATCTGGCTACCTGAATCAGCTGCGACAACGAGTATGGCAATGCCGCGAGCGGAGGAAATGACACTTTCATATACACTCGGGAGGTCCTGGTCATCAGTCGTGTTGGGCTGCAAACAGAACACGAGGAGAGGGTTGCCGTCCTCGCGCCTCAAGTGCTTGAAAAGCGGCTGTAGTGCTTTTTCTGTCTTTTGCGCCCGCGAGGTTTCTGCGTTTTCATCGATCCTGGTTGGCGTATCCCACAGGCGACACACTAGGCCATCCTGAGCAGCAATGTATCGGCGGCATTCACTAGCCCGTTCGTCCTGACCCCCGCCGAGGGTTGAAACCTGCAGCCCGACGAGAGTATTGATTAGAGAACATTTTCCACCCTTTTCCCCTACAACTATAACGTTGCAAGCCACCATCTATTGAAGACTACCACAGCCTTTCAGCATGGAGGCCTTGTGCACGTTGTGGTGTCCTCTACCTTGTTGTTATCTACAGGTACTTTCCTCGTCGGTTGTGAGCAGATAGTTAGCGTTTGATCCCTAGTAATACCTCTATATCAGTATCCAGAGGGGATAGTTGACAATGCTATAAACGTAGAGGACGGACATACCTCGTGGAATTAACTGGATAGTGAAGAAGCAAGCATAGTGCAATGCTTGTCGGGCGGTCTAAATTATATCGATGATAGGGTTAGGGCATGGAACATGCACAAGGAGCATGTGGCTCGTTGAGGGAATTCAGTCTGAGCACACGTTGGCAGCAATTCAACATGGTAAGAGGCAGTTGGATTAATCACATTTCACTAAAGGAGGTGGCGCTTACGTTGAGGGAGATTACATAATCATGACAACAATGCGCTGTTGTACTCGTCCGTAGCACTTGCAGAGACCATGAGCTTCCAGGATATCGAGACAGGGCTGTCCCGTCCGGGGCTACCAAGTGCTTCGTCACCACAATCACGAGAGGACTCTGCATTTCTCTCATTACAGTCCTCGCTATCCCTGCAGGTGTTCAAGATCAATTCCAATGTCCAAGGCATACTGAAGCTGGTCGACCAGCTTGGCACCACCAAGGACTCTGCAACCCTAAGGAAATCTCTGTATGTCGCACATTCAGGAGTTATTCTTCACCTATTCAATGGGATAATGTCATACTGTTAGCCATGATCTTACCGAAACGACGAGGGCCATGGCGAAACGTGGCTCCGATGATTTGAAGAAGCTCTCGTCCATGCCGGTATCTAGTGTGCGTCTATAACCTTAGTCAACCTTATTCCACTAACAGCGAAAGCAGCCGCAACACAAGACATCTTTACAGAAGGTTTCTCATGACTTGCAATTGTCTCTTGTCGCGTTCCAGCGTGCACAGCATGCCAGCGCAGAACGACAAAGAACCGTCGTGGAAGGTGTGAAGATTGCTGTCGAAGATGAGCGACCACAGTACTCGTAAGCAATGACTGACCTTACTTACATTCCAGGTCTCTGATACTTAGTTAGGGAACCGAATACCTCACCTAGACAACAGCAAGCACAGCTGCTTCAGTCGCAGTTGTCTCCTCACGAACTTGCATACCAAGAATCTCTCATTCAAGAGCGGGAAGCGGAGATACAGGAGATAGAGGCGGGAATACATGAGCTGTCTGAGATCTTCCTGGATTTGGGTACCTTGGTCAATCAGCAAGGAAGCATGATAGGTGCGTTCGAACGCAAGTCTTCTTCGGTGGGACCGATGTATATCATTTATCCGCAGATAACATCGAGTCAAACATTTACTCTGTTTCTGCTGATACGCAAGCTGCCACGCGTGAACTCACTGTTGCATCTGAATATCAGCGAAAGGCTGGTCGCAGGGCGGCGTGTCTACTCGTCATTATTGTGTTTGTAGTGGCCATTGTACTAATAGCGGTATGTCTTTCGAGCTCCTGTCTGGTATGCGATCATGACATTAATGCCACTCCGTGTAGATTCTGTCGCCATGACATTTATTTTGTAACCGCCAGTTATGATTGCTCATTATTGAGAATGCCGTTGTCACTCAAATACCCATTGAAGCAGGATTGTTTTTATGCCTAATAGCTATTCTTCTTTGGATACTCATTGGTATGTTAAGAGTGTCCAGGATAACCTGGATGATTCAAGGTCCATCACACGAGTATGTCCGATAGCAATATTTTCATTCCTTTCTCTCTGCTTGATTTGTCTTGACCGAATTATCATGGTAAGCTCGTCTACCTTGCATCTGCCTGCCATGCAAGTACCCAGGATCGATAACAAATACTAGGATGTGTGCCAATCTTTCTGGTTGAAGAGTTGCCACAAAACATTTATTAGCTTTGTTCTTTCTGTACATGGTTGTCCAGCTTGCTGCGTAGCATAGTCTGGTTCGGGGGCCCCCTACGGACCACTAATAATGGAAGGATTATTGAGTATATGTGACAGGTATGTGACTCTCTGCACCGAGCAGGTTGGTGTCATAGGAGTACCGTTGGGATTTCCAAGTGCGTAAGCGAAGTAAGTGAGGGATAGATCGAGGGACTACAAGCCTCAGTCAAATACTCCAATTCCTGCGATGGGACGAAAAGGCTGCTCTCAAGCGTCTATTGTGTAACGCGTGACATCCTTCCTCTGCCTCCTGCACATGCTCCATTACCAAAAACACACTTTCCATCAACCAACCTTGTCTCAACCTCACTGACTCTCCGATCCATCCTCACCCTACCTGCATCCACATCAACGACAGCTAAGTACCATTTACAAATCTGCTCTAATACAATACAATGCATTGCAGATCAACGGAATAGTGTATGTATATGATAGCGTTACTCTTGGTTCTGTAGTGCCTGTCGGAACCAACCCCAAAATCATTGATGTATGTCCCAATCTGTGTGGATCAAGCACGGCCACAAACCGAATGTGTTTTGCTCTTTGTACTTCGTTCTGATTTGCTGATGTACACCTAGTGATATCTCATGTTGTATGAAAGTTAGTTTCTTCGTATGTTTCAGCCACTGTTCATCAGAATATTCTCGAATACGTTTCTCTGTGTATTTAAAGCGCCTGTGGACCTCAGCTTGCGTCTCAGAAGCTGAGGTGAAATATCTCTTGTATGTCTACTACGAGTACAGTACTGACTATGTTGCTTAGTTCGCTGTCGCCATAGGTTTTCCACTGCGTTCGTAACCTTTGAGTGTGCCGTACTCGAATTTCCGGGGGGCTACTTACGTACCCAACGACACTGAGTAATCGACCCGTGATAGCAGGAACTCGACATTCTATTTCCCATTACCTGAAGAGGCAGGCCAGCGTTCTCGTGGACTTGCAATGTCGACGCTGCCCAAGGTGTCCCTTAAGACACCAGGGACTCGGCGAGTCCATTCTCAGTGCTGCAGTTTCAGATGTCAACAAGTCTACGGACGGATGATCAATGAAAGGAGACCTATTCGTAAGGGAAGAATGCATCCTAGAATGCATGAACGGGCACGGTATGTATAGGATGCGTTGGGATGCGCACCAAGTCATCTCTGCCACCGAACAAACATAGCCGCACAACCAGTCGACTGGACACGCCGCTGATACAGGAGATTAGAGAATGTCAGTGGAGTATGACACACCGGTCATGGTCATGGTATGTACGGAGCAGCATAAATCAGTCACGAGTCCCGCTTAAACGCACCCTTGGGTTGCACCCCGAAATGCTACTCTATGTACTAGGCCAACCCGGCCCGCTTCCCTTCCGCGGACACCACAGCTTTTGTAATGGTAGTTGCACGGAGATAGATATGTCAGATCTTCGTGATCACGGACCGTGCCTTCTTGCGGTTCCACTTGCTGTACGCCTCTCATGCACGCGCATAATCACCCAATGGCAGTGAAGGAGCGAATACGTTGTTGTGTACGAAACGTGCTTGTGGTATCCGTCCTATGACAGTAAGGTATGTATGCTGAACCTATAAGAAAAGTGTTCCCAATACCCAAAAATGCTATAGGTGGTAAAGGTTATGGATGGCCACCCATCGCCTAATTGAACTGGTATCATGATAACTACTGCTGCCCTGAAGAAGGAATGTGCATAGAAGAACGTAACACTGTAAAGCGTCACCAACTGGGGCAACGCTAAGATTGCCCCACTAAAGGGCACGTAAATGCGCCCGCTGTGAGGACGAATAAAGCTAGGTGAGTGATAGGCGAGGTGTGTGGAAGGCTGGAGTTCAGATTAAGGCGATGATGGGGAATGATACGACAACGAAGACGACATGTGACTGATGCGAGGAATGAGCTGCTACTTGCTCTCATGCAAATGAGTGTTGAGAATACATGTGGACCCAGTCCTAAATTGCCGTAAGATCCGGGGATGTCGCCTGTTGGCTGACAGACTTACCAAAGATACAATGAAAACAAGAAAAATTACATGCACGAAGTGGGGGGGACTATACAGTATAGGGCCACCCGCCAAGGTTGAGCACCCAATCGCCACCCGATTTTGGCTGCGTCAGACCCAGAAAGATGGTACCGTGTCGAAGGACATCAACACGTTTCAAACCTTGTCGGAGCTCGACTTCAGCTAACCCGGGCTTGACTTGGCACCGCAACTTGAAGGCCTCCTCGCACTCTTTGCGGTGCTGCGGAGGTATTTGCTTCCTCTCGTAAGGAGTGAGTTGCTCATCGAACGTCTCGTAGATGGCCTCGAACACGTCTCCGCATGTGATTCCCTCTGAGTTCTTGACGTGCACCTCCCATTCAAAGGGCCCCATCTTGAAATCAATCTGCATCTTGGTCAGTTGCCCGTTTGCAGCAGGTTTGTCGAGATCGGCGTCTGTGAGCTTTCTGCGATAGCCCTTCTCCTGGAAGCGAATGTACTCGACAGGAAGAGCCGTATCAAATCGAAGGAGGTGTTTTGATTTCGATGGATCATATGGCAGAAGCTGCCAGTGGAGATCGAAAGCGGGGGGCTTCATGGGGACTGACATGGGTCAAGATCAGATAAGCGGTACGTAAACGGGAAAAAACCCGAGCGCGCACTGTGGCGGGCGCTAACTTACCCATGCGTACACCGGGGAGCTGCGCGTTGAAGGCGTAGACCCCGGAACGAGGGACCTGCTTGGAGGTCAGGGTCTCCCCTTCGCTGTCGTACGAGGTACGATCAGCTGCGGCTTGCCCCGGTTTCTTGAGGATAGACTTCAGGGGCCTGGCGGGCTGGCCGGATGTCGGGTGCAGCCTGGGATTGGTAGACGCCATCGCTGGTGTTGGCGGACGTGCGCACGCTGTGGTCGGTGGGCGGGACGGGCGTTGGCTCGTCTCATCTGGAGGCAAAGACAACTTTGCAAACTTGGGAGTGCTGGGAACGTAATCAGGGCTGCCGCGGTTGTGTCTTGGTTTGTACATGAAGGTCGTGAAGAAAAACGTGCTGAAATGTGAATTCGAACAGAGAGATGCGAGCGAAGGGGAAAGAAGTGGGGTGGTAAAGGCTACTGTGCGAAACGTGCTTAAGTACACGGATTTTTCCTTTGGGGAGAGGATAACAGTCACGGGGGTAACGCACCTTCACTAGAGATAGCCAATACACGAGCGATGTGCGGTGGAAGCCTCGAAGACCCGCAGCGGGCTCGCGCAGTCACTCCGGCGTCCTATATGTACCAGGGGAAAGACGCAGTGGGGGAGGAGAGACTGGTGGTGGGTTATAACCATCCAGCAGACTTGAGGCATACACGAGGCGACCCGGCGTAAATAGCTTGCCAAGTTGATTAATTAAGCCAACAACCTCCGGCCAATCAGGACGCGCCGTGTGCTTATGTAACACAGCACAGAATATCACTGCAATATCACAGGGCATTCCTAGTGAACACGCCTGGACCGCACTGAGATAACCAGCACTGGCATGCTGCCATGAAGTGACCACGTACCCCAGAAATACACAATGCTTCCCTGTCAATACAGTATACAATACAGACACTCACCGTCCGAAACATCCCGCAGCAATCCAACTCATCTGTCATCATATCATGACAGATTCTACAGCAACGGGCGAAACCGGCACTTCGGTACAGTGCAGAGCGTACGATAATGGGCGCTTCATATACAGCACCGGCGAAAGATGAAACACCGTACTCAAGCAGAGCATGAGGCCTGTGTGGTGTATGAGACCCGAAGCGCCCGACCAGATGCTTTCATGCTCCACTACCATCACTTTGTTGGCGTGCGCGAATCACCAGGCTAAACACCACTTTGAAACTATAGTCGCATGGAAAAACAGCAACTGGTCAGGGACGGAACACGGGTATAGTGAACCACCACAACTAAAGAAGCCCCAAAACAAGGGACGTCCTTGATCAGCTGTTCAGCCATCGAAACAGGCGTGATGGACATGCGGAACGAGAAGGTCTGGCCATGAGCAATCACTCAGGGTTCCAGCGTTCACCACAGACTTGAGGCGTGCTGCAATGCAATTGATCGGGTAGCAAGCCGAGCGAGCTGTAATTGAGCGATTGTGAGCGTGCCCCGTGGTCCAAGCTGATCTAGCTTGAGGTTCTTCTTGGGTATACCAGAAGAGGGGAGGGTAAGCAATCGCTTCCGACGTACTTGGTTCTGAGACCACCATCAGGCGTGGTAGACGTCTGCCCTTGAAGGGAGAAGAATGGGAACGATCCTTCCTAACGAGTTTTACCACGTTCCACCATAGCGATGACCGTCACATGTGTTCGGACACAGCTGAGTGTTGTTCGCAAGCATCGATGAGGGCCCCAAAGTAGGGATGGTTGTTCGAAGAAGGTGCTGCGACAACCTGTGAACAGAATGTGTGGCTTACTGGTTGCGGCAAGGCGGTCCAGTTATGAATGTGGCAATGCGCAAAGAATAGCTATGCTTCCCATGGTGCCGGGGGTATCTGTCCCGTAACAAGACGATTCTTTGGAGCAGCCAAGGAAACCACCTCCCTTAAAGTGCGTATAGGGCCGAAATACTTTACCCTTTGGTGGAGACATCCGAGTAGCGGCTGCAATAGGTGAACATTCCCGCTAGAGGGTTCATCATTCGACACCAAGGCTGACAGCTAGCAAGGCATCTGTAACGCCAGTAACTGACGGTATTTTGGCAGTTATACATAGCGTGCATTGGCAATGAACCAAATTTATACTCCGGCTATGCCATCCCCGTGGAAATCGCTTTCCAATTAAAGTATGCTCTCTCGGAGTTTCCCGATCCAAAATTTGCTCTGCCATCATCGGGTCGACCTCACTCAAGACAGCGAGCACGTCCATTGTGAGCGATGTCGACCCACCTTCTCTTCGAGTCCGCGTCGGGGTATGCCATCTTTGAAGTCAAGCTACATGAGGAGATCGGCGCGCGGACAAAGGCTGTCCAGGACTCGATAAATGATCTCGCGAAATTCAATAAAATGGTCTCTCTATTGAGCTTTTCCCCGTTCAAGAGCGCGGCGGATGCTCTAGAGAACATAAACGACATATCAGAAGGTATGTGTGCGTGTGTGCCGGCGTGCGCATAGCTTACCTTGGGTTCCCTGTTATCAGGCATCCTGAATGACTATCTGAAGTCGCTCCTTGAACTCAACCTTGCCAAAGGCAAGAAGGGGTCTAAAGTTAAGTTGGGGGTGGCAGATGCCACTCTGGCGTCATCCATATCTGAGGCCATGGGATTCAAATGTGACGCGTCCGAAGATACGCAGGAGCTTTTACGAGGGGTCCGTTTGCACGCCCACAAGCTTCTCAAGGGACTGGACGACAAGGACCTCGTCAAAGCGCAACTCGGTCTCGGCCACTCCTACTCCCGTGCTAAGCTAAAGTTCAACGTGAACCGTGTCGATAACATGATTATACAAGCCATTGCCCTGCTCGACCAGCTAGACAAGGACGTCAACCAGTTCGCCATGCGGGTCCGAGAGTGGTACGGGTACCATTTCCCCGAGCTCATCAAGCTCGTGTCAGACAACTACACATATGCCCGTGTTGCTCAGTTCATTGGCGACAAGGATACCCTCACGGAGGATAAATTGTCGGAGTTGACGACTATTATTGGCGACGACTCTATACTGGCACGGAATATCCTTGACGCTGCTCGGGGCTCTATGGGCTCTTCCATATCAGATATCGACATGCTCAATATATCTGCATTCGCCGCACGCGTCGTCTCAATAGCAGATTACCGCAAATCGTTAATATCATATCTCAGCGAGAAAATGAACCTCGTGGCACCCTCGTTGACTGCCCTTCTTGGAGAGCGGATAGGCGCACGATTAATTAGTCACGCCGGAAGTCTGATGAACCTGAGCAAATATCCCGCATCCACCGTCCAGATCCTAGGTGCCGAAAAGGCTCTTTTCAGAGCGCTAAAGACGAAAGGGAACACTCCCAAGGTGAAGGATACTCTCGTGATGATTGGCAGATATATCTCTGACGTGCTTCTTTGCAGTATGGACTGCTATATCATTCGTCGTTCATTGGACGTGCCGACCCACGGCATAAGGGTCGGATATCACGATTCCTTGCTAACAAGTGCTCAATAGCAGCACGAATAGACTGTTATACTGGTAGGACATTCCTTTACACCCTTGACGCGTCATTCTATATATGTGAACAGACCGTCCAACGACAAAATTCGGCGAAGCGCTCCGTGACCAAGTTGAGGAACGGCTCAGTTTCTTCGAAACGGGTGCGCCACCATCTAAGAATGCAGACGCTATCCGCAAGGTACTCGACAACCTCGCGCTAGACGATGGCGACGATGAGGATGTCGAAATGGATGATTCAGAGCCTGTACTCCCCATGCTTGAGGCGTCTCCACAACCGAAGAAGGACAAGAAAAAGAAGAAGCGGTCGAGTGATGCTATGGACGTGGATGAGGAGGAAGAGGAGCAGCCCGTAAAGAAGGTGAAGTTGTCCAAGGAGGAAAAGAAAGCATTGAAGAAGGCAGCAAAAGCAGCGAAAAAAGAGGCCGAGCGTGCAGCCCCGGCAGACGTAGGTGTCTTGTCCTATTGTGTGCTAGTTTTGCTTATACCACTAGGACCAGGACGGTACCACAAAAAAGGAAAAGAAGGAGAAAAAGAAGGAAAAGAAAGAGAAAAAGGCAAAGGCATGATAACGCATTATAGTCTGCCTTGCCGCTAGTTCTCTTGTTATATTCCTTGTCTGCCCCGCAGCAGCGTTGATACCGGAAACTGAAGAGATCTTCCATCTTGTCGCTATCGTCCTCTTATCCAAGGGCTTGGCTTGCCGGTCGCCACCTACGCCTATATTCCTCGTGTACTTGCATTTGCATTGTATTGATGCTATCCAATTCATACGTGGTATGATACAGTCCGATGTTACAAGGTTGTCCGGGTATCGACTGGTTGTACTCTATGTAGCCTCTTGTTACTCCGGTGGAATCGCAGCTTGCATCACTAGTATGGCGCACGCAGATTTTGATACAACCATAGCTGAAGCGACATCACCAATCGTCGTCCTGACAATTTCTTGACCAGCAATGTGATGCTCCTCAAAAATCTCCTTAAGCTCCTCGTTATGATCCTCAGTCGGGAGACGCCTCGAGCGTCCTGTAATGATAAGTAGCCGTTTATGAGTATCTCTGGTCGCCGATGCCCATTGGATGGCAGAGCGGAGGGGAGCAGATGTTGGAAGATCTGAAAATAGGATGCGAGACAAAGCAGCCCGGAGTGGCGCGGGGGTATCAGACGATGGGGAGGTGTACTTGCTCCACATTACACTATCAGCTGCCTCCGAGTGCGAGCGAGTAGCGGTTGTTGGCTGTCCGTATATGGTATCTGGGGATCCGGTCTGCGACTTCGGTCAGTAAAGCAGGGACGGGATATTTTCGACTGTGATTTGGGTCATGTAGAGTATGGTTTACATACCATTGTTAAACTGAACTTATGATCACTCTGGTTAATCAATGGCGCTTCAGGGGTTTGAGCTTGCTTGTTCAAATGGGCACTCTGAGGCCACTCCAGAGGTACAGTTTTGACCCCTCGCTTAATGCATCTCACCACAGTGGCCGACATTCGCGGATTGTGACACAGCTGGACTACAAACTCCAGCGCAAGACGATCATCCGGTCCGCCGAGGAAAAATAGGAAGATGTGTTGCAAGCAACCAGTACCCGAGCGATCGCCAGTATCGATAAACAGAGCGACATCGGACTTGCTTCGTGCGAACACGCCACGGACGAACTGCGAGTGAGTCGCAGATGCCGACATGTCATTTCCGCAGAAACTTCCCAAGAAAGGCTCGAACGGGTTGTTTTCAACTCGGGATGCCTTAGGTGTCGTACTGGTTGATTCGGTTTCCGTACGATCAAAGTTGGAAAAAGATGGAAGCCACGGTAAAATTATGAGTTGTGCTGCTCGGGTAGCAGCGTGGTCCGCGACACTTTGCGAGAGATCATCGAAGGGAACTACGGATAGCGATGATGAGACAGGCAAGTCGTTCAACTGTCCGAACATGCGGAAGACCCCCAGAAGAGGGTCGGTCTGTGTGAGGGTATCAGCAACCGAAGACTTCATCACAGCAGAAGTGCGGTCAGAGAGTTCGATGAGGCGAAGGGCATCCACTACAACTCCAGGTTTCTTCAAGTTGGTCGTCTCCGTCGTGGACATAACAGAAGTACCACCAGCGGGAACTGCAGGGGTCGGATGAACGAGTTGAATGAATGCCATCATTCCAGGGATGTGCTCAAGTCTGTCGAGCACAACTGCGAGCCGGTAACGCCATGGACTATCCTCGACCAAGGATTGGCGACAAACAGATTCCTCGTCATCGTCTGGCACAATGGAGCATTTAGCGCGTCGGTCTCCCACTCGGATTCGTCGCTCAGGAGGATAAAGAGTGGATACCAGAGGGGTTGTCAGAAATGTGAGGGCGAGAGCCTCGAGGACGAACATCGAAAAAACCTTCGGTGAGAGAATGCCTGCTTGCAAGCCCACATTTAGGACGATCAGCTCTACTAATCTGTGCCAGTAATATATCAGAGAAGGTATGGTAACAACATCACAAATTCGTACCCTTTGCAACTCATTAATGAACCGATTGTACTTGCCTCTCGCCAGCTGAAGCCAGATACCCTGGCAGCTATTGTACATCCGCAGAACTTGCCTGTGAAAGATAGGCAAGCAATAGCAATCGTGAAAGCCCACGTTATACCTGAAGAGGTATATGGAGTGAGGAATGACAAGCAAGACAGGAACTACGACCAACTATTGTCGAGCAATGCAAGATCAGTATTTAATCCCGAAAGCGTGAAATACTATGAATTGCGTAAGGAAAAGTTGTGAGATGATAGCCTCACGACGTACCAGAGGAAGAAACACGATGGATACCATATCTTCCAGTTTTTCGGTTAGCGTAATGGCCAAGCCACCCTCCCTGGGGACCGTAATGCCAACCAAGAAAGCACCTGCAAATTCATATCAACCTTCCATCGTAGTTGTAGACCGTAATGTTAACGAGACCAACCAAAAATAGCATGGACGCCTATAATGTCTGTGAAGAACGCAGATGCCCACAATAGCAGCATCACCACCGTCATGTAGAACATAGTTGGTCCATTTTCGACACTGCCTGTCTTGCATGCTAGCCAAAGCATCGTTCCTTTCACCGGCCACAGCAGAAAGATCGAAAATCCAGTGCAGGCGAGTAATATCCAGAGAGCTGTGAGCCCTGAGGCAGCATTTACAAGAGCAACACTCAAGGCCAATAGCGTCCAGCCAACCACATCATTTCCGACACCAGCAGAAAGCACGACAACGCCAACTGTGGTATCGAGTAGTTTGAGTTCTGTGAGGATACGACAGAGAACTGGAAATGCAGTGATAGAGTATGCTACGCCAGTGAACAGCATGAAGTCAGTAAAGTGTACCGAGGGATCAACGAAGTAATGGTATAGAGGTATCGACAAAGCGGATCCAAGCCCGAAGGGAAGGGTTATGCCTGCCAGAGAAACGATGACTGAAAGCCGCGCATTGCGTTTGACGATGCTGGCATCGATTTCGAGTCCGACGAGAAAAAGAAAGAGGCAGAGACCGATATTGGCGACAAGCGAAAGGTATGGTAACGATTCAGAGGGGAAGACGCGCTCTGTAAACCCTGGTATCCTCCCAAAAGCGGTGGGACCTTGATGGCGAGTGAGCAAGAATGCCGAATAGAGATCAAATCGGCAAGACAAGTTACTTGCCAAGTAGGATTCCGCCAACAACTTCGGCAATCACTTTTGGTTGCCCTATCCTTGCAAGACCTAGAGAGAGCAACTGCGTCATTGATATAATTACGCCTGCAATTGGAAGGATCGCCCGTAAGTACACTGTAAGCACATCGAATGACATGAACTTCAGTTACGCACCAGCTTGAATGATCCATAGCCTCAAAGGCTCTGGAATATTGGACGCGGATAGATCAATGCCAGTCCAAAAACCAGCCTGCAGGGCCCTTGAGAAAGCAGTCTATGGATTCGTGACTGGTGCAGCTCACCTCCCCTGCGTCGGCCCGCATCCTGAGTGCTTCATATAACATGATCGTAGCGTCCAAAATCGCAGGCATGGTAACGTTGGCCTTGGGTTTGGCGATTCCTGTCGGCCAACTATATTCGTCGTTCTCTAGACACAAGCAGCACCGTACGCGGTCCTGGTTGGTACTTCCGCTCAAGTCGTCGTTCTCGCCATGCGACTCCGAAGGCGAAGAGTAATAGGTCGAGCAGCGAGCCGATGCCGCTTCTAGCTTTAAAGCGAGGGAGCTAAAGTGACTCACCCAAGCTCATGAACCGATGTACCTGGTCATGTTTGGATCGAAGATGTGATTAGTACCAACCACAAACATAGTACGTACAACCAGACTACCATATGCAGCTCTTTTCTGGTTGCGACGCACACGTTCGACGCAGTGGCCAACTTGTGCTCAAAGGGGTGAAACATAAATAGAGATGTTACGACACAATTGTTACGTCTCAACAAAAAATTAGAATCGTGTAACTGCTATAGTACTCTTAAATCAGGGGCTAATTTTTCGGATTGTTTCGAGAATGCACACTTGTGCCACGACTAAATGGCAGTGTCTTCCCTGATTGCTGCTTAGCCATCACCGCCAGCAGCGACCAGGTTGTCGATATCAACCTCAAATCCAACCGTCGCCACGTCCAGTTACATGTACTCATGTTTGCATCGTAAGTATTGATACAAGTCAGATGTTACAGGATTGTGCGCGTCATTATGGGTATCTCTCCAGACCCGTCCGCATTGTCTCTTGCTACTCCGATGGAATCGCAGCCTGCATTACTACTATGGCTCTAGCGGAATTAGATGCAACTATCGCGGAAGCGACATCACCGATCGTCCTCTTAACGATTTCTTGGTTTGTAACCCGATACTGCTCAAAGATCTCCTTGAGCTCCTGGTGATGACTTTCAGTCGCAAGACGTCTCGAACGTCCCGCAATGATAAGCAGTCGTTTGTGGGTTTCTCCGATCGCCGACGCCCGCTGGATGGCAGCGCGGAGAGGTGCGGGCGTGGAGAGATCTGAAAACCCGATGCGAGACAAAGCACCTCGGAGTGGCAGCGGGGTATCAGACACTGGGGAAGCATACTTGCTCCATGTTATACTGTCCGCTGTCTCCGACTGCAAGCGAGTCTGGGTTGTTGGCTGTCCGTATACGGTGTCTGGGAATCCAGTCTGCAACATCAGTTAGTACGGCCAGTGTGGGATGTGATTCGGTCGTACGTAGAGTACTGGGACGTACCGATGTTATACTGAGCGCATGATCCTTGTGGTTTACCTCCTCGTTTAGATGGACACTCTGAGGCTGCTCCAGAGGTGCGGCTTCGACCTCCTGCTTGGTATATCTCACCACAGTGGCCGTCATTCGCGGGTTGAGACACAACTGCACCACAAACTCCAGGGCGAGTCTATCATCTGGTCCACCGAAGAAGGGGAGGAAGACGTGCTGCGAGCCACCAGCACCTGAGCGATCGCTCATATCGATAAACAGAGCGACATCGGCCTTGCTCTGCGCGAACACGCCACGGACGAACTGCGAGTGAGTGGCAGACGCCGACTTGTCGCCTCCGGAGAGGCCTCCGAAGAACGCTTCGAACGGGTTGTTTTCAACTCGGGATGGCTTAGGTGTGGTGGCTGGCTCGGCCCCCGTAGGGGCAGGATTGGTCGAAGGGGGAAGCCACGGCAGGAGTACAAGCTGTGACGCTCGCCTAGCAGCATGGTCCGCGACACTTCGCGAGAGATCGTCGAAGGGAACCACAGATAGCGACGTTGAAACAGGTAAGTCGTTTAACAGTCCAAACATGCGGAAGATTCCCAGAAGAGGATCGGTGTGTATGAGGGTATCAGCAACCGAAGACTTCATGACAGCAGAAGTACGGTCAGAGAGCTCGATGAGGCGAAGGGCATCCACTACAACTTCGGGTTTCTTTAAGTCGGTCGTCTCCGTCGCAGACAGAGCAGAAGTGGCGCCGGAGGGTACTGGCGGGGCCGGGATGATGAGTTGAGTGACTGCCATCACTCCAGGGATGTGCTCAAGCCTGTCGAGCACAACCGTGAATCGGTAGCGCCATGGACCATCCTCAACTAGAGATTTACGATCACTGGACTCCCCTCCATCGTCCTCTGGCATAATGGAATGCTTAACGAACTGATCTCCCACTCGCACCCGTCGCTCGGGAGGATAAAAAGTGGACACCAGGGGAGTTGTCAAAAATGTAAGGGTGAGAGCCTCGAGGACAAACATCGAAAAAACTCTTTGAGACAGAATGCCTGCTTCCAAGCCTACGTTTAGGACAATTAACTCTACTAATCTGTACCAATAACGTATCAGAAAAAGTTGGGTATAACATCACAAACTCATACCCTTTGCAGCTCATTAGTGAGCCGATTGTACTTGCTTCTCGCCAGCTGAAGCCAGATAGTCTGGCAGCTAATGTACATCCGCCGAACTTGCCCGTAAAAGATAGGCAAGCAATAGCAATCGTAAAAGTCCATGTTATACCTAGAGAGATGCATAGAGTTGGGGTATTACATGCAGAAGGGGCAGGAACGACAACCAACCATTGTCGAGCAATCCGAGATTGGTGTTCAAACCCGAAAGCGTGAAGTACTATGAATAGCATGAGAGACAGTTCTGCGGCGAGAATCTTACAACGTACCAAAGGAAGGAACACGATAGATACCATATCTTCGAGTTTTTCAGTTAGCGTAATAGCTAAGCCACCCTCCCTGGGGACCGTGATGCCAACCAAGAAAGCACCTGAAAATTATATCAGCCTTCCACTGTAGTTCTAGATCATGACGCCAACGAAACTAACCAAAAATAGCATTTACGCCTATACTATCTGTGAAGAAAGCAGATGCCCACAATAGCAGTATCACCACGGTCATGTAAAACATGGTTGGCCCGTTTTCAACACTACCTGTCTTCCGTGCCAACCAGAGCATCATTCTTTTCACTGGCCACAGCAGAAAGATCGCAAATGCAACGCAAACGAGTAATATCCAGAGAGCTGTGAGTCCTGAGCCAGCATTAACAAGGGCGACGCTCAAGGCCAATAGCGTCCAGCCAACTATGTCATTTCCGACACCAGCAGAGAGCACGACGATGCCAACTGTGGTATCGAGTAGTTTGAGCTCTGTGAGGATACGGCAGAGAACTGGAAATGCAGTGATAGAGTATGCTACGCCAGTGAACAGCATGAAGTAGGTGAAGTGCACCGAGGGGTCAACGAAGCGGTGGTATAGAGGAATCGACAAAGCGGATCCGAACCCGAAAGGAAGGGCTATGCCCGCCAGAGAAACGATGACTGAGAGTCGCGCATTGCGTTTGACGACGCTGGCATCAATTTCAAGTCCGACGAGAAAGAGAAAGAGGCAGAGACCGATGTTGGCGACAAGCGAAAGGTATGGTAACGATTCAGAAGGGAAGATGTGTTCTGTAAAACCTGGTATTCTCCCAAAAGCAGTCGGACCTTGGTGACGAGTGAGTAAGAATGCCAAATAAAGATCAAATTGATAAGACAAGTTACCAAGTAGGATGCCGCCAAGGACTTCAGCAATCACCTTTGGCTGTCTTATTCTGGCAAGACCCACTGACAGCAATTGGGCCATTAATATAATCACGCCTGCAGTGGGAGGGATCACCCGTAAGCACATCGAACAGCATGAACCTTAGCAACGCACCAACTTGGATGACCCATAGCCTCAAAGGATCTGAGCTGGTGAAAGCAGTCGGATCAGTGCCAGTTAAAAGGCCACCCTACAGGGCCTATAAGCGCACGATCTACGAGTTTATGTGAGGTGTAGCTGACCTCTCCTTCGACCGCCCGTGATTTGAGTCCTTTAAATAGTGTTATCGTCGCGTCCGAAAGCGCAGGCATGGCAAAGTTGGTCCTGCTACTTGGTGACTGCTGAAGCAAATATATTTGTTGTTGTGTGGATCCTCGTCGTTCTTGCTATGCGGTTCGGAAGGCGAAGAGCAGCTCGCTCAGCAGCGTGCTAATGCCGCTGCTGGCTCTAATGAGAGAGAGCTAGACGCCTTTGGAGCGGCACATTCAGGCCTATTAATGTATGTTAAAAACTCGACTGCATCAGCAGACGTTGACATGTTTGGACTAAACATGCGACTAACAACAAACATCGTAAATACCGCATGCTTATGTACACCGAGCGTCATGTGGAGCCAGTGTCAACCGTGTACGGTAGAATCTGCCATGCTCTGACTGACGAGGGTGCCTTGCACGTAAACGTATGAGTAGTGACGACTGTCATGCGCATGATGCAGCCCCTGCCTTATTACTTGATCAATTGGCCTAATCTCACAAAAGAAACACTAACCTATCAGCACTGATATCGATGATATCAGGTAACTGCGTCCCAGCGGTTACTAAACAATGAAAATTCTCCACATCTCGTGTCTGAGATCGAGAGACAAGTGCTTTGCTTTATGTTATTAGACATTAGATGCCTCAACAAACGGTCCAACATCCATCAAGACGAGGTTGCCTCTGAGATCTTATGTCACACAATGATGCTTGGTTCCTTGTCGTCGCCGCAAAACGTTGTTCGGAATCTATGCCTCCGGGGAACCTGAAACCCCGGTCCGACTTACTGGAACACGTGCAAGGTACAAGAAGGACAGAGGGGTTGACAGGAAAGTGTACATCACATTCATTGTAACCGCTTGCCAGTTGGCAACGGGTGTCTCCAGCTATGACGTAGCGAAGCGCCACAAACCGGTTTACAGCGGACGTACTGATAACGACGAACAAAAATGCAGTCCAGAACCCGGATCAAACCCACTCGAGTCAAGATCTTTATCTTCATAACATCTGGTGACGGCGTTTCATTAGCACGATATCCAGCGTGCTGTTCATTTCCGTAGTTCGACAACAAACGCAGCGAGCGAGGACAAATAGGACCGTCCAAGGAAATAGGCCTGACAGCGTTCAACACAACGCCAGGCTGGTATGTCTATCTAAAGTAAGCACCATTTTCGATTGCTTCACTTGCCATTATATGGGACGTGGTTTCAGGGATTGAGTTGGCCAGCAACGTAGTGCTCCCCCTTTCTATCAGGTACAGCTGAAATGCCATCGCCTAATACCAAAGTATCGCAGGACCAGCTCGAACGCTGCGAAGCCGTGATGGGGAATTGGACGCATGATGGTGCATTAGGGAATGTACTGCCTTTCCGGTCCTTTGCAGACAGCGGCGTGTTGGGGCAGATAGGAGATTTGACCGCGAAGACGTGTCCTGGATCAACCATAGGCGAGCATAACATGTCTGCCGTGCGGGCCTTCTCAGGTCTGTCCGGAGAAGGGACGATGCCATGCTTCATAAGAAGCGAGTTGTTCATAGACAGAACAACATGGAAAGGATCGCGGACTGCATCTGTCGGAAATTGGATCGAAATGAGGAGCTCCGTTTCAGCTATGTACCGAAATCATTTACCTTGTAGTCTATCCACGGTGCGCCCATTTCGGAAACGATTTCTCCAGGTTCGGACGACCCAAGTGATAAACAGGCAAACGGCAACCAAGCAACCTAACTTACTTCAGATGACCAGAACAGGCACCTCACTGTAAGGGAAAACATACAAAGAACTACAAGCAAGTCCCCGATACAGAGCAAAATAGTGGATGAGACCGGCGTGCATTGTTGGCCAGCAGACTGGTTGGCATTGCGAGGAGCAAGTGCACTCGGAAGAAACATCCGCTGACTATGAGGGATTGCAGGGGGTGCAAGGAAGGATGAGGAGAACCTGGAGCGAATCGAGTAAGCACAAAATGGACGTTTCTAAAGAGAGGGTCGTGATGGAGACAGAAGTGGTGTTACGACGGCTAAAAGAAATAGAGGCGAACAACAACTGAAGAGGATATATGGTTCTACGTATTACTGACCTCAACGTGAAGGTGAAGAGCTGTGCATAGATCGGGGATAAAATCGAACTTACTTCCCGAAAGTATCTATTTCCGTACAAGCGGGTGGGGGTGAGATGCGGCCCCGGTATTCCATGTACGAGTTACAACGGCACACTTGCAGTTAATCGAGGGCTACCTTCTCCGTGCATCACACCGAGTCCTAACCCAGCGGCGAGAAGGGGATACTGACTGCTCGGGAAATTGTAATTAAGCGCCCAAGCGCCGGTGAGACTGTTGTCCATCATTGTCATTCGGCGAACACAATGACCGAGGGTGGATATACCGGATCCAGGTGTTGAATCGGGAAGGATGTCAGCAGATTTCGACGGTCATTGGAGGATGTGGGGTGAGGCACGAAGTCCCAGTAGGAACGCTTGGCGCTGGATGTCTGTATGCTGCGAAACGCCAGTCTGAACGACGAGTGCGCTAGCTGACGAGTATCTCGGACTGAGACGCCCTCTGATAGAAACTAGAGCGTAGATCGCAAGATTGCGTGGGCTACACGATGACCCAACGTTGTATGTATCCCGTCGTGCACGTGTTCATCTCAGTATCCACACCCTACACAATTCTGGGCCTCATGCTGAACGTCTATGCCATATCTAGTGCCCGTTGATCGCGATGTCGGGAACCAACTGTTTCTTGTGCGATTCCTTGACACTTTGGCTCTTCCTGGATTCTAGCGAGGTACGCCTCCACTTGACGCGACAGGCTGTGCCTCTGTGTCTGGGATAGCCGTTCGATGCTAACATCGCCGATCATATCAGGGGTCTATCCAACAACTGTTCAAATCCAACCCCCGGGAGAAAGCCGAGCTGCAGCGGAGTTTCCCTACAGAGTAGACGATACTTAGGTGGGTGACACGATGGGAAGTTACTCAGCGCTGACAACTGCTCTCTTTCTGCGTAGATGGTGGGTTACAACATCGTATTCGCAGGAGAGACCGGAGTTGGTAAAAGCTCCCTGATCAACCTCCTATATGACTTGGAAGTGTCAAAGACTTCCAATGACATCGTGGGTGTCACTGGTGAAAAGAAGCGGTATATCGCTGTACAGGATTCAGAGGTGTATCGCCTGTGGGACACGGCTGGGTTCAACGAAGGGACTCAGGGGACCGTGTTACCTCATCAGGCAGAAAAAGCCCTGGAATCCCTCTTCAAGGAATTAGAGTCTGAAGATAGCGTGCATCTTCTCGTATTCTGTTTCCGCTTTACCAAAGCAATCACCAATGGACTTCGAGGAGTGTATGAATCCGTCCTCTCCTCCACTCGTGGTATCGAAGTACCTGTCGTTGCGGCAGTGACGCATGCAGATGAAATGCGACAATCACCCGAAACTTGGTGGAGTGGAACAGATGGTCAACGAGAACAAAAGGGGATGAAGTTCGCGGCTTACGCATGTATTTCTACTCTGGAAGATGAGGATCATCCTTCGTGTCCAGGACGGCGGCAAAGAGCAAGGGATGCCATGTGGCGCTTGATCAGAGAGAATGCAAAGCCACTCCTGCCACCAGATTCACGTCCTAAAGTAAGGAGAGAGACACACCTTTCACTTGCTAGTGGCTGATTTCACTATACTTAGGAGATCAATATCATACTTTTTGGACAGACAGGTGTTGGCAAGAGCTCGGTGGTGAACTTGATCGCTGGGAATCCTATTGCGAAAGTCAGCTCAGATGCTGTGGGTTGCACCTTGAGCTCTACAGAATACCACTTCGTTGCTGGCCCACACTACTTCCGCATATGGGACACTGTCGGACTAGAAGAGCCTATGATTGGGGTCAACGGGTACTTCTCCGCTATGTTGAAGGCGCTCCAGCTGATCCGCAAGGTTGCGGCCGCTGGCGGAGTCAACCTTCTCGTATTTTGTATGCGAGGTGCAAGAATTACAAGGACCGTTCAAAGCAACTACAGGCTTTTCTACGAGATGTTCTGCGAGAAGCAGGTGCCCGTTGGACTAGTGATAACATTTCTGGAGCGGGAGGAAGATATGGAGGACTGGTGGAGGCGAAACCAAAAATCGCTCAATGACTATGGTATGAAGAGCGTCGGACACGCTTGTGTTACTGGCTTGCCAAACCTTGACCCACCTAGGAAATACCTGTTATCGAGAGCTGCTTTATTTGGCATGCTCACGGACTGCGATAAGTTCGGGAAGTACAGTATGCCTCCCGATGTCTGGTTTAAGAGGCTGATCAAAAGCATGAAATTTTTCGTCGGAGGGAGTCTGCCGAAGGGAGATAGGCTTACCCGTGCTTTGATGACTCGGGGTGGGCTACCCGAAGAGTACGCTGTGCGACTTAGAAGACACCTGGAAGATCCCCAGGATGGAGAAGAGCCTTGAAAATTACGGATTGGCGGTTTCGTGGAACGATTTCCAGTATTTTCCGTACTCAGCGGTATCCGCATACCCTTGATGTAACGTGCGAAGAAATATAAAGCCATTACTCCGGCGACTATTTCATAGCTTCGTGATGTATTTTCTTACTTTGTTTTGATGTACAGTAATGGGATATTAGATGCTCGGGTAATGTGGTCAAGTTTGGAATTCATAGATATAAGTACCAGCACAATGCGAATGACTTGTCCGTTGCAAAGGAAGCGAACGAAGTGTCCCAGGAATACATTGCTTATCCTACCAGGAACCACTGACGCCGTATAGATTCGGTGTGCATGGCTTGAGGCATTGATGGCCATAGGAGTCGAATGATTATGTTTTATAGAACCTAATAACATCAGCCTACATATAGCTTACAGTACCCTACACGTGTGCATTGTGCGCTGTAGAATGCAGAGACCCTCAACCCTGACGTATGGTGATGCAGGAGAATTACGTCCGTGTACGCATGGTCCTCAGTATAGTACGACATACCACCACTTCTCAAGTTATTTCGTTGGCCAGGAAATTCAGTAAATTGTTGAAAGGTATATCTAAGAGCCCTGGTACCATGGCTAGAATACTAACGGATGTCATTCTTCGCTGATCAGAATAACCTTCGGTCGTGTCAAACTCCAGAGGTTTGCTCTACGGCCACAAGTACAGCGAGTTTTAGACCCATATCGTCTTCAACAAGGTAGGGCACAACATTGCTGACTCCCAAGTTTTATGTTGACGGTCCTGTTGTCGTCATATAGATGGTGGCTTACAACATCATATTTGCTGGGGAAAGTGGATCAGGGAAGAGTTCCTTGATCAACCTCCTTGTCGAGCAGGAGGTCTCCAAAACCTCCAACGACGCTGTGGGAGTTACCGACAAACGGGAACGATATATTGCTATTCAAGAATCCGATGTTGACCTCCTGAATATTCAGAATATTGACAGTCGAGATACCGATGTCTATCGCCTGTGGGACACGCCAGGGTTTAACGAAGGGACACAAGGGACCGTATCACCTCACAAAGCCACAAAGACACTCAAATCTCTCACTAAGGAACTATCGTCAGGCGACGGCGTCCATCTCCTCGTCTTCTGCTGCCGATTCAGGAAAAGGATCACAGGAGACCTCCGAATAGTATACCACGCCGTTGTTTCCTCTATTCATTGCAACAACGTACCAGTCGTTGCGGCAGTGACGCATGCAGACGAAATGCTGGAGTCGCCAGAAGTTTGGTGGGAAAAGACCCGCCTTGAACGGGAGCAAAAGGGGATGGCTTTCCGGGGTTATAAGTGTGTGTCTACCCTTAAAGATGGAGACTTTCCCGTGGCGCTAGGAAGGCGAAAGAAGGCTCGCGATGATATGTGGCAACTAATCAAAACTCATGCCATTCCACTTTCAACTCTTGTGTCACAGCCAGACTTGACGGTAGGGGGGAAACAGTACCGACCCAGGGTCCGTTATTCACTTTGCTCATCGCAGCGCGTCAATATCATCCTATTCGGCCAGACGGGAGTTGGAAAGAGTTCTGTTGTGAACCTGGTTGCTGGACGACATGTCGCAGATGTCAGTTCAGATGTCACTGGCTGCACCATGAAGTCCACAGAATATCAATTTATAGTCGGCGCGCACCACTTCCGTATTTGGGACACTATTGGTCTTGAGGAGCCCAAGATTGGGGCGAATGCATACTTCTCCACTATATTAAAAGCTCTTCAACTGATTCGCATGGTGGCAGCTGCTGGCGGGGTCAACCTCCTCCTCTTCTGTTTGCGAGGAAACAGACTTACAAGTACTGTTCAGAGCAACTACAGGCTTTTCTATGAGATGTTCTGCGCCAAGAAGGTACCCGTTGGGCTAGTGATAACACACCTGGAACGGGAGGGCAACATGGAAGACTGGTGGTCACGGAATGAAAACGTGATCAATACATATGGAATGAAGAATATTGGGCATGCCTGTGTGACAGGATTGGCGGACTCTGGTGCGCCGGAGAAATACGCGCTCTCACGAGCTGCAATATACGGCCTCTTGACAGATTGCGATCGCCTTGGGATGTACACAATGCCGCCCGAGAATTGGCTCG